>QFET01007277.1:3827-23132 GCA_003316355.1 Tuber calosporum | reverse complement strand
AAAAAAAAAAAAAAACGTTGCTCCCTGTAACACATGCCAGTCGTGGGATTCCGATTGGGGCCCCCCCCCCAGGATCCCAGGGTGGGGGCAGCTTCCAAGACAAATGGATTAGAGTAACGTCATTTTCATCTTATCTGAATCTGAATGTTACACGGCATAGAGCTCTATGGGCTATCACTAAACTGCACAAATTCATCCTGATGAGTGTTAACGAGGCTATTCGAAACTGAGCCACCTTGTCGCAAAATAGCCTAATCTTGGGGCAAGCGCATTTTTCACAAATTTGACACAGCTGTTAAATCTCTTGTGTAACATAGTAATACGACCCTTCTACAATTTCAAGAAAACGTGGTTGGGAGTTTCAAGAGGTGCCCAAGGCATAATATATATAATACGAGAGTCCTTCTGCCAGAAGTTGCCGCCATTCCCCCATCAAATAGTGCCTTACAATGGTAGCTAGGGTTTCTCCGTGAATAGTTTAAGACTTTTGTATATGGTATCGCTAGTATGCGCTCCTTGGACTGACCTTGAAAACCCCTCGTCGTACTCTCGCATATTGTGTTTTCCATCATTTTACCTTCTTTGAACTAACAAGCTTTCTTTTCACATATTTTTTCATCTTTGTCTTCCTTTGCTCTCGCTTTTCCTCCTTAACCTTCTTTTTATGTTCCTGCAAACAGTCAGCGCTGCACGCGTCGGCCGCAATTCAGAGGGAGAGTACCTTCTTCCCATCCTTATCTTCATGTTTCTTTCCCCTAGGTTTGATGCCTCTATCCTTCTTGTGAGCATGCTCAGCTCCATCGCTCTCTCCATCCTCATCGCTATCTTCAGTTTGCTCTCCAGAATCTTCATCCTCGCCATTCGTGTCCTCATCTCCCCCGGCAAGAAGTTCGCGGTACACCAAGTTAGAGCCCTCGCCACGGCCAAACTTCTCAGCATCTCGCTCAACATCGTAAACCTCCTCTAAGGTTCTAGGCACGTAGGCTTCTCGAAAAAACCGTTCCTCCACCCCCTCCCCAGTGCCTCTAGGAAGCTCTCCAAGGAATCTTGAAGTGGCCGCGTCTTCGGTTTCTCCGTCAGTCCGAGACCCTAGATTAGGCTTGGTGATGAACTCAAAGACCGATATCTCGTCGATGGTGTCGACACCCTTCCTCTTGAAGAAATCGCTCATATTTTTGATATCCATCTTCAAAAATTCCAAACTTCTAGGGTGATCGTGCTCTACGCTCTGACTAACGTCGATAATATAGAGCTTTTTCTCGAAGTAGAGGATGTTGTACTCGCTCAAATCAGCGTGTACCAGTTTACACCGTTGGTATATTGCCCTCATGAGGCAGACGAGTTCCTGATAAAGCAGATCCCAGGTCACCTCGCCGTTGATGTCAGCATCTCTCAGTTTGGGTGCTTGTTTTCCATGTCTATCCCCGATAAAACCCATAACAAGGACGTGAAGCTTGAGATAAATAGGCTTGGGGCAAGGAATTCCAGCCATATATAGCCTCTTAAGATTCCGCATTTCCTTCTCTGCCCACATCTTTACCATTGCACGGTTGTTTCCTTTGTTGTATCCATTACGGAAACGGTGCTCGCCACTGACATAACGATCTCTATCTTTGAACACTAAGATAGCAGTCTTATAGACTTTTATAGCGCGATGTTGTAGCCTGGAGGATCCGGAGTCCGGATCAGGATCTGAAACCGCGTAGTATACATTGGCCTCTTTTCCGGTAGAAATCACTCCGTGAATGGTATTGATAATACCTCGATTGAGGAATTGCATAAGAATCGTACGAGTTCTCGGATCAAGAACCTGCTCGCTTGTGGCACGATCCGATTTGTCGTTGGATCTGGCATCAAGCAATTAGCCCCGTGCTCTGGAACCTTACTTCCTGTCGAATTGACATACCTGTCACCTTTCCCTCCACCTATGGCATCCTCTAAATATCCTAACTTGATGTGTGAAGCAAACTTCGCAAGACTGGAGATCTGGTCATCAATCCTCGCAGTAATGTTCGCCTTCGGCTTTTGAGCGTTTCGCTTCGCTGCTGTAGGCGCAGCTCCCTTCTCCACGCTGGCCCGTTGCTTGTTATAAGATTTTGTAATGTCACCGCCTCCGCCAACCCAATCTTGATCATTCAGCTCATCGTCGAATAAATCGTCGTCATCGGTGTAGTCGTCAGATCCTTTGAGCTCACCCCGTAGTCCGGGATCACAGAAACGGCTAGCTTGTGAGTTGTCCATGTTGCTTCGATCTTGGTTCTCTGTAGTGGTGGGGCTCTCGAGTAGGAGCTCTGGTAACTTACGGTTTATAGTGGGGCAGTTTTTTGACTTTTTTTTATGGTGGGGCTTAAAAGAGCCAAGCCTTTTGCAGGAAAACGAGTTTGGAACGGGAGGGGTAAGAGAGGTTCACCGTTCACAATTACTGCGCTATAAGCCTATAAATTACACAGTACTAGTACCGTATGATCCTTGTGATGGGATTTCGTAAAACGCCTCCACGCTACCCCTTTCCACGTTTCTTGTGACTTGCAGATTCCAGCAACAGAGAGAGCAGCAGCTGTGACCGAAACAAGATGTCAGAGATCGACAGCAGGGAGAATCTCATCGCCAACAACCTGGAGTTCCCTCCGTATGCCCATTTTCAGCGGTGAATCAAAGATTATAACCCAGGGTCTCCCCGGGAACCTGCCATCCCAGAGGATCTCTAATGCAACGGAAAACCGCAGGTTTCCTGCCCCTCAAGTAAAGTTCAAACTACCGGTATCGTACTGCTGAAGTAGTATCTGTCGTGCCCTCCCGCATCAATACTCGGACCTCGAACTTAGAAATGTGAACCCTTTTAGATGGTAGGATGCTGGTACCATAAAAGTACTAGGAGGCGACGTCTGATTGAGGTAGGGTTCTGGTTAACATAATGAGCGTCCGGTGCTCAGGACGCAAATATTTTTGCTGATGTTTGTTTCTCGAAAAGCAGAATATAATATAGGAGGTAAACTATTCGAATCCATCTGTGTTGTAATTGTATCAATATTTTGAAAACTTGATGCCGAAGTTATTGTAAGAAAAGACTGGAATATGAAAGGATCTCACAGTTGCCGTAGCGGTGGTGGCCAGTTTGCCAGTAAATAAAAGATTCAATTGTGATGATAGTGGGACAAAGTAAGGAATGAATTGATTTTAGAAGGAGATGGACCTCTATATATATTATACAATTCTAACTATGATATGTCAAGCAGCCGCTCTTTGTGTAACACTTTAGGTCATACCCATTTCTTCACACTAACAATAACCCTTATAATTATGATGTCCAAGTCCGATACATTATTCCGAATTCACTTTTGTTTTTTTTATGGTGAGGGACATCAGCAGCCGGAACATGCGGACATTCATTCTACCCTATTTACAGTAGGTTAATTTGCCAAGATTAACCCACTTCTAGGTTAATACCTAAGAAATATTTATTACAAGTATCATACCAGTCCTTGTTAAGGAGATTGGCGGTGGTTAACCTGTTGCGAACATTGTCCCTACTCCTACCAAAAATTGGCCTGCTTTTGAACCCTTATATATCCATGAAAACTTGAGATATTTATATTTTTTCTATACTAGTATGCAGAAAATCATCTACTCTATCTCCTAATAGAGCTATAATTCCTGTTAGAGTGGTTGAAAATGCTTCAGCAGTTAAAGATGGACAATACTTTCTTGGCAAAGTGCTCCGGCTACCGTGCAGATGTCCCTCACCATAAGATAGCAACCTGACTAAGTACAGGTCACGTGATCTTAGTTTGTCACGTTTTGAGGGCTCCCACCGTTCTTAATGCTTGCAGGAAGTATTTGGGAATTCAGTCAGTATCCTTGGCGCCGAGTGCCCTGTCAAAATGGGTGAGATGATTTATCCGGATATTTGAGACTTTGCGAAAAGACTCTGGATCTGAGGCAAATGGGTTGTGGGACCAGATCATCAGGATTTGACTCTGGATGTGAGAACGCAAAGTGCCTATTATGGCACAGTGCATGGGCACTAATCGGGGAAACAAGTTTCAAGCATGAATTGTTTGTACAGTACTTTGGATGATTTCCTTCTCTCTCACTTTTACTTTCTTTCAATCCTACACCTTAAATTAGTCTTGTTCTTTTGTCCGCTAATCCCATGACCATTTTCTCCCCCAGTATTCCTAATATCTGGCGCCAAGTCTTTTCACAATTTCCCAATACGGTACTTTTGAATTCGGCAAGTAGAGGTGTCATGGCCAAGCCCAAGTCGCACAGGGTTCTGCCTCCTGGGGCCTCTTCACGTGACGAGCACCAAACTCACGCGTCAAACTAGAGCTCAGTCTTCAGGCACAAACTCAAATCTCCACTCCCGCCCAACCAACCAGCCTCTGCAAACAGCAAACAAACCACCCCGTACCTAGCAAAATGTCGGATAACGAGTCCTCCTCCAGTTTCGGGACACCCCCGCCCATCACCAAAAACCCATACGAGATCCTCGGGGTTCCTCCTACCTCAACCGTTGCTGAAATCCGCTCCGCGTACCGTAAGCTAGCGCTGACCGTGCATCCGGACAAAGTCCCCGAGGAAAAGCGCGACGCAGCGAAAATTGCCTTCCAGGAGCTTGCGTTTGCGTATGGGGTTCTATCAGACGAGACGCGACGGAAGCGGTTTGACGAGACGGGGAGCACCAGCGAGACCGCTGAGGGCGGGTTCGACTGGAAGGCTTTCTATAAAGCGCAAATGGCGGACTTGGTTACGACGGAGAGCCTCAGGAAGTTTAAGGAGGAGTACCAAGGTTTGTTTAGTTTTTTCGTCTTTTTTTTCATCATCCTGCTGTATCACGGATTGGGCGGGCTGGTGGGTGTGGCTAATTTTACCCGAAACAAACAGGTTCCGAACAAGAGAGACAGGCAGTTCTAGCCGCATATCGGGCAGGCGAAGGCTCTATGGGCAAGATCTTTGAGTCAGTGATGTGCTCAGACGTCCTGAACGACGAAGAACGCTTCAGGGAGATCATCAATGAGGCACTCGATGCAGGTCAGATGAAGTCGTTCAGAAACTTTACACACGAGAACGAGGCCTCCAAGAGACGTCGAAGAGCTAAAGCCGAAGCCGAGAGGCGTGAGGCAGAGGCGTACGCAAAAGAACTTGGCATCCATGACGAGCTCTTTAGTAACAAAAAGGCTAAAGCCGAGGACGTAGGAAATGGGGATGGCGACGAGGAGGCCGCCGATAGGGGATCTAAGAAATCAAAAGGAAAAAAGACCAAGAAGGCGGATGCAGCAGAAGACGATATCAGCGGGCTCAGGAACCTCATCCAGAAGAGATCGAATAACCGCATGGAAGAAATGATGTCAAATCTTGAGGCTAAGTACTTGCCCAAGCCAAAGACTAGGAAGAAAGCAACCACAAACTCGAAGCGCAAGAAGGCTACGGATTCAGACGGTGAAGGTGAAGAGGCAAAAGTTGGTCCATCCGAGCCTACTGAAGAGCAATTCCTTGCTGCGCGCGCTCGCATGGAGGGGAGCAAAGAGATTAAGAATACCAAGAAGGCGAGGGGGAAGCCTGAGACGGCCAAGGAAGATAGTGCTGATACTGGGCTGAGGAGGTCAAAGAGGGTTAAGAGGTAGTCTTTTTTATGAACATTTTCAACCCACTGACGATACGGCAGTGGTTTATTTGTTCTGTGCGCGGATGGCTTAGTATTTGATTGTGTATTGATAGGCTGGTTGGCTCAATGGACTATCCCTACTGTTGTATCCCCATTACTTTTTGAAAATTTTACTTGGATTGTAAATTGTTTGATACCTGGCCTAATCGCTGCGCTTTGCAAAGGGTAGATGTGCTGTCATTTTATTATAAAAATATCCCTACCAAGTTATAGGGATAATGACGGAAGCACCAAAGTTCCCTACTGTGCTCTGCCTACTACATGTTGTCTACCCGGTATCAGAGTGCCAGCATCGAGACGACCGTCTCGCTAGTCTACTCAAGCAGCACTAGTAATTCCACCTGTATGGCAAAATACGTACCTGGGCATCTCCCAACTTCCCAATCTAATGTATAATACCGCCGTAGTCGTACGAGGCTAGGTAGGGACAAGGAATCACCGGTAGAAAACGTCCGTCACAACCATCCTAAATTGGCCGAAAATGACCTCTATTCCACCATGGAAGCCTCAGCATGGTGAATGGCATACCCTGATGTGAACCAGAGTTCTCATATCTCTCGACACAAGCCCATTTTGGTCTGAAATTTCAAGACAGATTGGAGTTGACGATGAATGATGAGTGACTGGAAAGAGGTATGATAATCTCGACACTAACGCGGTTGCCTTCTACGTCCGCACCTGCCTGAATGGGCGGGGTGGATGTCATTCAATCGCTTGTCCCTAGAGTGGTCAGAAGGAGCAAAGAGAGCTGGATTGAGTTGCCTCCCTCTTGGGTATGATTAAACAAGTGCTTGAAAGGGAAGGATGCTCCAGGTGTAAGGATTGTAAGAAGGTTTTTTGTCAATCGGGAAATCAACTAAAAGTGTCGAGGGCTCTGCTGATAAATGCCTACTTGAGCCTATGCTAGTCGTGAAAGTATATATTCTCCAAAGTGTGCGTTTTTAACATACCACTGTATGGTAGTAGTATTTAGATATAACATCTCTTATTGGGGAGCGCTATTACGACGCATTGCAACGCGAAACATTCAACACATTTACGGTAGGTACGATATCTCTTTTATGTTTCTTATAACATATCTTGCCACGCAGGTTAATTATGAAAACAAACAACATTAGGAATCGCAGTCGAGTTCTAGTATTTGATATTGTGCGCGCATCCATTGTTGGATCTTCCACCCATCCAAGTTCAATTATCCATCCCCATGCACAAAGGGTCGACACTCTGGAATGAAGGGCAAAAAAGGTGGAACGACAGAGCCAGCTCTGGCACAGTATATGAAGCATCTCTACCACACCCCTGTCCTCCTTCCCCTCCTTCTCCCGGCCGATTGCTCGTATCACACTTGGGAGGTATTCAGCATGGAAACGTGTTTTGTCATATAATACTTCTCCCATCAATTCTTTTGCGTCTCCAGCCTGTTGCTACCGAGTGACCGCCCATGGTTCGGGACCAAACGCGTCTTGGATAAAGGACAGCACACAATTGCCCCTCAAGTAGCGTAACTGCACTGAAGTGGCTCTGCGCTGGAGCTCTAGCTTCACTCACTCACTCTGCTAGCATCTTTCAGCTATCCACAAATCATCACTCACTTACATATAATTTGGATGTAGAACCTCGTTTCCGCCAGAAGAACGATGATAGTGCATAAGGTAGAGATAAGCATGGAAATCTTGGGGTAGTTTTAACCATGACAACAATTTGACTAACTGGGTCATTGGAAGCAGAGAAACCGCGATGAGAACAGCAATAGCATAGTGGAGGAAAAAAAAAGAAAAAAAAAGAGACTCTTAATGTTCGGCTTACGATATAGTACCCGCTGGTGGCATAGGCTCCTTTCCTCCTTCCGGTGCCTCCCATCCATCCATCCATCCATCCCCCATGACACCCCCCCGTGATATCGTACGACAGATACTTCATGGAACGGCGCGCATCGCATTGGGATAGCCACCGTACCGGCAAGCACAGAGGGCGCTATACTATGGTATGATAATCCCTAGGTTTTGAAGCGCAAAGCTGAAGCTAACTTGATAGAGTGAATATCGTATGGTGATGAAAACTATCTTAATATAAACTACGCTTATCCATACCAACGATGACCCAACCAACCTAACCGACGAACGCATGACACGGTAAAGCAAGATAAAAGCCAAGACAAAAAAAAGAAGGGAGAAAAAAATGTAATGAAAGGTCCATGAGAAAAAAGGAGAGAGAAGGGGAAAAACACCAGGGTTTTTTTTAGCTCAACTAAACTATACAGTGTGAAATGCAACGACAAACAAGAAGCTTTTAAAACGGGAGAATCCGGTGAGGGGGTTGCAACAGAATGCAATAAAGGGGAAAAAAAGAACTCCGAATTGAACCTAACCGGTATGGCCGCCCCTTATGCGCTTTCCTATGCTTGAGGTATGATCTTCTGCCTCTGTACCGTCTTCCCGTAGGCGTTTCGTCGGTACGAATTGGCGCGCAACGGGATTCATGCCGCGACCTGGGCTCTGCTGGGATGGGGTGGCGTTTTGCTGAGGGTGTCCGGTCTGGATGTTTTGCAGTTGTGGCACGGCTCCACGACCGCGACCTTGGCCGGGGTTGAAGGGACCTCCGGCTCCTCTTCCACCACTGAATATCCCGGGCCTAGGCACTTGAGGTTGAGGCTGGGGTTGTTGTCCCTGGCCCGGTAGGCTTGGGCGATGGCCAAAAACGGGTTGTGGTAGTCCTTGCTGCTGCTGCGGTTGATTGGGGGACATCTGACCGATCTGGCCAATTTGGCCCATTTGAGGCGTTTGGAATGCTGGCTGAGGATATGGCTGAGAAGTGCCGGGTGATTGCTGCATACCGGGATGCGGTTGCTGCTGCTGCTGTTGCGGTTGACTACCCACTCCTCGTCCGCCTTGACCAGCACCTCGTCCGCCTCCGCGCGGAATGCTGGACTCAAGGGCGCCGCGGAGACTTCGTAATGCCGCTGGACCAGTTCCTTGCCCGTCTGTTCTGCGTGGAGGGCCCTGGCCTCGTGGAAGAGGAATTTGGCTAGTTTCTCCTTGCTGTTGGGTTGGATTGACTGCTGCTCCTGGGGGCTTGATACCAGTGGCGGGAGGAACCACCTGCTGGGGTGGACTTCCTCCAAGGGATTCATAAGCGTTGATTTTCTCTTCCAGAGTCTTATTCCGCTTTTCCATCATGCTCAATTGAACCTTAATTCTCGCCGCCCCCTCTTGCCTCAACGCATCTTTGCTCTTTTCTAATAGGGCTGTCTGTTGAGCTTGGAGTTCGGCCTCCTTTTCCTTGAGCTTTTCCACGAGAACACCCTGTAACTTGGATTCAATAGTTTTTTCCTGCTCGTTATCGATTTCCCGTTGCCATTTCTCCTTCTCCTTCCCAAGGCGGTGCTCAACGTTCCTCTTGATAATGGCCTTCAATTCCTCTTGAGTTGGAGGTTTCTTGACCGACGGGTCACTCGTATCAGTTTCACCACCTTTGATAACAAGAAATTCTGCCTGCACCTCATGTCGGATATCTACTTTGGCCTGCTCAAGCTTCGACTCCTCTTCCTCCTTAATTTTTTGGATCTCCTTCTGGTGTTCTAGATATTTGGCGTCAAGGGCTTTCTGGTGCTGCTCAGCATCGAATTGAGAAACCGTGGGCTGAGTTGCTTTGACCTCTTCAAGTTGTTCCTTGAGCCCCTTAATCTCGCTCTTAAGCTGCGCAATTGCTGCTTCCAAGGCTTGAATCCGTTTCTTGTGTTCCTCGTCCTTAACGGCCGTCTTCTTCTCGAAATCGAGTGCTGCATCACTAAGAGCTTTGGCAACAGCCTTCGCCTTGTACTCTTGGAACCCCTTGCGAGCCTCCGTAATTCGTTGCTCGAGCTTTTCCTTTTCCTTCTTTACACGATCCTCAACTATCTTTTCAACATCAGCAGCGGAAGGCGTTACTTCGCCTGGCTCAGAGCTATGTGATGCCTGGCTCTCAGCAAGCCTTCGAGAAACCTCTGCTTCAACAGCAGCAGAATTTGCAATGATCTGGGCCTGAGCCATTCTCTTGGCTACTTCAGTTTCGATGGCAACGGAGTTATCCACAGGCTGTAGGGGCTCAGTGCTCAGCACAGGCTGGTTTGCTTGAAAATTGGCGATTCGTCGGGCAACTTCAGCTTCGATAGCGGTTGTATGATCAATCGGCTCCATACTCGGCTGGGCAGGCTGATTGGCTTGTATCTCGGCAAGCCTTCGGGTTACCTCTGCCTCAATCGATGCAGAGTTGTCGGCTGGTGGAAAGGCAGCAATTCTTCGAGCAACCTCTGCTTCAATAGCCGCCTCGTCGCTAACAGGAGCCATTGGAGCAACAGGGGCGGGCTGTCCTAGGGCCTTTAGTGTGTTGATTTCCCGTTGGGCCTCCTCGTATTGCCCCTTAAACATGTTCTACAATCCGCAGTTAACATATATAATCCATGTCATGGTCCGAAATTCTCACCATATCACGGGCTAATGTTGATGCTCTACCCTTATAGTTTTTGAAGTTCTCCTCAACTTCGGCAGCTTTGGTTTGCATAGCTTGGAATTCGGACTCCAGCTTGTTCTTTTCCTCCTGCAACTGCTTGACTTCCTCACTGCTTGATTGCCGGGCTGCGTTGAGCTCTGTCTGAAGAGCTTCTAATTGCTCTTGGGCATCTGTGGCATTCTTTTTCTCTGCTGTCAATTTATCGCCGGCCTCGCGGAGCTTTGCTTTTGTTGTTTGGACGATAGTCGAAAGTTTTGACCGCCAAACCTCCGCCGCCTCCGTAAGCTCTTTCTGCTTCAGCTCTTCAAATTCGGCAAGTTGTTTTTGTAGAGTATCGCGCTCAGTCTCGAGAGTGTTGCATTTCTCCTCAAGAGTTCTCGCCTGTTCCTTGAGGGCTTCGAGCTCGGCAGGGTCGACACGCTGTGCTACGTTAAACAAGCCTGAAGCCCCTAAGTTGATGAAACTTACGTCATATTTCTGCAGAATTTGCTGAGCTCTGGCTTTCCAGTGTTCACTATTCTCCTGTAATAACTTGACCTGCTCCTCTTTGGCCTCTCTCTCCGCTTCAAGAGCACTCACTTGATCTGTTCGGAATGAATTAGTTCTAGGTGAATTTCATGCGAAATGACAGTGGTTTACGTTACTTTCTAGAGGCCGAATCTTCGCCACAAGCTCGTCGACCTTTCCGGTTAATTCATTAACCTTCTTGGCCCTCTTCTCGCAGTCACTTCGTAAAGCGCTGTTACTCTCCCGTAGGATGTTCAATTCCGAGATTCTCTCCATTAAATCCTTGTGCTGCATGGCCCCACGGAGCTGGGCAGACTCACGCTCTCTCTCCTGTGCAAGCAACAGCTTATTCTCGTCTAGGGCAGTCTTAGTGTAATCTAATTGTTGTTTGAGCCGCCTATTTTCCTGTAAGCATAAGTCGTATTGGACATCCACAATCTCCTTCTCGTTGCGAAGATACCGGAGGACCTCCCGGAGGTCCTCAAGACTCCTATCTGTCGTAGGTTGTTCTCTAGACTCATTGTAATCATCTGAAGCAGCACGAGATTTCTTGATTTCCGATATTTGGGTGTTGACATTCTCAAATTGGTCGAGCAAAATCTTGTATTGCTTGGAAAGGCCCTCAGAGTGTTTTTTGGTCTCCTCCAGCTCTTTGACGTACATTTCTTTCTGGGATTCCCAGCTAGACTCAGATGCTGCAAGGTTGGTCTTTGCTGTTTCTGCTTCAGACTTAATCAGGTAGACCTCGGCCTTAAGTTTGGAGTGCTCCTCGCGAACTTGTTGCAGTGCCTGAGCAGCCTCAGCGTGTTTGACGAGCTCACGCTCGTAATTCTGCTGGGCGTCTTGGGCGATGCGGGCCTGGCTTCTTAGATCTTCTTGATAGCAAGAGACAGCCGCGATATTCTTCTCGGCATCTTCCTTCAAACCATCAATCTGGGATTGCAAAAGGTTCCTCTCGTCTTCGAATTGTTGTCGCTTCTCGAGCTCCGCTTGCCGAAGGTCGGATAATTCTTGGTTAACAGATGCCAACTCATTATTGGTATCCTCAAGTCTCTGTTTCAGGTCACGAAACTTGTCCTATACCAGAAGTCAATATCATAAAAAGGCCACACACTCTCTCTTCATGATTGGCATACCTCTTGCTCACTGGCTTGTTGCTCCATACTCTCTTTGTATGCATCATAGGTCTCATTAATGCTCGCAAGTTCCTCCTCGCCGCCCAGGGCAATCAACTTGTATTGCTCAACCTGTGTCTTGAGGTTGTTGATTTCGTTGGTGGCATCGTTCAACTGACTTTGCAGTTTATCGCACTTTTCTTGCAGTACTTGTAATCGATATTCCGAGTCTTCATCGCCATCTCCTCCTTCTGGCCTAGAGGTAACCTGAGGCTGAAATGACTGGATGGCTAACTTCTCCTCCGCGGACTTCAACTGACCAGTTAGCTCTTCTACCCTGGATTGAAGGTGAGTCTGATTTGTCTGGGAAGCGACAAGGGATTCCCTTGCAGAAGCGAGCGTGTTATTTAGGTCATCAATCTTCTTCTGCACATCTCTAGCGTCGATCTCCTTCCGAACGGCCAACTTTTTTGCTACCTCGATTTCCTCATTAAGCCTGCGTTTTGTCTGTTGAATCTCCGTTTCGAGTTTCTCGTTCTGACCGTTGAGGCGCCTTCTCGTTTCTGACTCTTCCCGCTCCCGTTGAGTTTGCATAGATTGGAGGTCAGCAATAAGCTCGTTCAGCCGGGTTCGCTCTTGACCAAGGGCTTCGTTATCTTGGGCAAGGCGTTGCTCAATGCTCCTCCAAAGATTCTTCTCCGCCTTAAGATTGGCGGTTTCATTGCGCATCCCTTCAAGCACAGATTGAGAATCGGCAAGGTCTTCTGTAAGCTTCCGATTTATCGCATCCTCTTTAGCCTGGGCTTCTTGTAAGGAAGCAATACGTTTTTGAAGCTCTGTATTCTCCATTCTAAGAATATCGAAGTTTCCGTTGAGCATTTCATATCGGCCTATAGAAGTGGTTATGAGTCTAGAATACGATACATAATGAGGAAATCCATACCATTAGCCAATTCGAGTTGAGAAGCTACTGTTCGAGCCTTCACCTCTAGCTCTGTCTTTTCCTGAGCCAATCGCCTGGTTTGGTCATTCAGAGTCGTGTGGTTTTCCAACGCCTCTGTCTTAAATTGATCGTATTGCGCCTGAAGCTCCCGAAGGAGCTCTGCAAGGTTTTCTGGACCTTGGCTGGTAGTTGCGCCGGCCTCGGAGGCAGGCATATCTTGATCAATAACGTGGCTATTTGCAGGGAGGTCACCCTTATTCTGAAGCATGCGACGGAACATATCACGCTCTCGAATAAACGATTGCGCCTTCGCGCCCAAAGCTGTGAGCTCGTCCCTAAGCTTTGCCACGACGCCCCTCAGCTGTGCAACCTCCGTCCCTTCCTTCCCCAGTTGCTCATTCCTCCTATCTCGCTCCTCCCGCTCCATCTTCATGCTCAACTCCCGAATAGCTTTAAGCAACTGCTCATTTTTGTCCTGGAGCTCTCGGACACCGCGGAATATGGTCAATTTTTGGGAAATTATCCTGTCTGTATCTGCTTCGGCCATATCACGCTCGACTCCGGTGATTATTTGTTCGTAAACCTCGTTTTGGGCCGCAGAAAGAGGATCAGCTCCGGAGTCACGGTGCTCTATCTCGACCAGGAGAACTTGAACCTGGGTGCTCAGGTCGCGGAGTTGCTTTCTGAGAACAACGATCTCTCGTTCAGTATTCTTAAATTTCAGGGAAACGGTTCTTGAGTCCTTTTCGATTTGTTCGTTTTCTTTGTGGGCTTTATCGAGTAATTCACTCATCTCGATTAAGTCCTTCTGTAATCTTGCATCCTCCTCACGAAGTTCCTGAATTTCAGGGGCTTTTTGCTCCAGGTCCTGCATCACCTCCTCAATAGCTTCCTCCAACTTGGTATTCCTTCGTTTCTCAGCCTCGTAACTAGTTTTCATAGCCATATAGTCAGAGTATAGCTGAGTCACGGAAATGCCAGATTTCTGGAGCCTCATGGCAGCGGGAGAGGCTAGATTCAATCCACCGGGCGTTCCAGGTGCTGATCCTGGGCGGCGATTTGGTGTGGAATTTCCGTTAACGCTTCCCCGGGGAGAGCCTGCATTGAACAGGCCAGAGGCATACGCAGAAAGGTCAGCCTCCAACCGCTCCACGTGTATCTCTAGCTGTGAAACACGAGCTATAGCAGCATCCTTCTCTGCCCGCTCAGTTTCGGTTGCTGCGCGCGCTCGACCAATCTCCACGTTTTCACGCTCGTGTTCCTGTTCCAACAATCGCTCCAAGTCGGCTACCCTTGCCCTTGCACTCTTAGTGGACTGTTCGAATAGTTCTGCCAATCGCTGTTGTGAATGCATTTCATTTCTGAAGCCTTCCTCCTGAAGTACCGCCTTATTCTGGAGGTCCTGTACCTTAGCCAGAGCATCCTCAGCCTTCTTGGATATTTCGTCAAAACGTTGCTTCAAATTATCCGAGTTGCGCTGTGTAATATCCACCGAGCTCAATGCTTCATCAAGTTCACGTTGCAAAGCGGAGACTTGAGCAGCCTTTTCCTTCCTGAATTTTTGAAACTCGGCAACCTTAGTGCTCAGTTCGTTCTCTAGCCATGCGTTGTTTTTCTTAAGCAACTCAACCTCTTGAAGGAGGTTTTGTTCCTTGAACTTGGAAGAATTCTGCGTAGATTGTGCCTGTCGAAGTTGAGCTTCGAGAGAGCTAATCTCCCGGCGGGTCTCAATTGATTTGGACTGTAATGCTGCATACTCGTCTTGTAGGCGATCGTAATCGTTGGCCTTACGGTCAAGAGCATCCAAAGTGTCACGCTTATCGGACTCCAACGACTGAACCCGAGTTCTCAATGTGTGGACCTCCTCATCGACAATGGCCCTCGATGATTTGTAATTCTGAAGTTCAGTTTCGACGGCTTTTCGAGCGGTTTCTGGAGCCAGAGAAACTATGCGTAAGTAACCCAAATCCGCGTCAACAATTTTGACAAGGGTGCAAACAAACCTGAGTTCTCGAGCTTCGATCTTAGTTCTTGTGTCTCGACAAGACTTGAATCTAGCTGCTTTTTCATCCCCTTGACTTTGTTGTCAGCGGTACGGACAGATTGCTCCAGTTCAACTTCGATCCGTAATTTGTCCGCTCGCAAGTCCTCGTGCTCCCTAGCTCTATCATCGATAGCCCGGAGAACGGAAGTTATGTAGTCCTCGGTGATTCCAGCTAGTGAAGAAATAACGTCTTCCCCCACCAGTAGAAAAGTGGAAAGGCGTGTAATGTCGATCGCACCGCCTCCCCCGGGGGAAGGGGTCAGCACGTCGGCTGACGCCATGAATGCGGAGCAAGTGCTGAAGGTCAAGCCAGACCAATTGCCCCGGTCGGCGCGGATAAATGGTTCGAAGAAATCTTAGCACCGAAAGGATACCGGAAACGGGGGGTGGGTTGCAAAGGAAAATATATTATAAAGTTTAGCAGTGGTAAAAGGTATTATTGTTGTAAGGGGCAGTGGGGAAATATTATGTGATGGACGGCTACCGCGTGTTGGGGCTCGGTGGAAGAGTTGAAGGTGAACAAATGTTGGACTGTTGACGCGACAGAACAAGGGAAAAGAAATCAAGAAGTTTGTCACCCACAAAGCAACTGCCCTATCAGCCTCAAAAGTAGGGTAACTTGGAGAAGGTTGTCTTGGAAGTTTTGTTCTTGGCGATGAGGATGAGGCTCAAGAGGAGTGGCCATGAGCTGGCCAGGGATAAATTTTCGCTAATGATGGAATTTACTATTATGACACAGTATATACCGTAACTACCATATCACTTCCGTGCCGTACTGCAATTGTATCGTGTGTTGGCAGAGGGAATACTAGACTATATTATGGTATTCGTAAAAGGCAAGAAATGTGATGATTTACATACGTGGATGCGAACCCCGCCCCCAGATGAGTTTGAGATGAGTTTGCTTGTGTCTGGATGCCATGGAGTATCATGCAAGTACCGATACATTGTGCTGTACGAGTATACTGTGCGGTAGCCCAACCTCTGCGAGTATGATACCGTAGACCAGGTGAACACTCAGTGAGGTTCGCCCAGTCTGATCCCGAGCAAACGAGATGACATTCAAACTTGCCTTGCAGGGATAAATCATCTCCTGCGATATTATGATAATAATTATATATTGAAAACTCGGCATGGCAAACGGAAGGAAAAAAAAGAAGAAAAAAAAGTCCCTCCGCACTGTCTTGGCATTCCCCTGTTGTTTTTGTTGTTTTCTGCCAGCAACCAACCAACGAATCAACGAAGCTTCATTCCACTGCTCTTTTTCACGCAACAACGTCTTACCCTTCATCTACCTCATCCGATACCCTGCCCCTTCCTACCGTACTTTCGCTTCTGACCCCACTACCACTGCCCCAGCCATAAATTCTGTTGTCATCGGTGGAAACACACACTCCCTTATTGGTATAACTTCCATCTCCCCTCGCCTTACCCCTCTCCTCATCAGTCTCTATCTCTGTCCGTGTGGTTACTTACATTCTTTCTTTCTGTCTCTTGAAAGAAGGCATCCACAATGGCTGAAGAAGAGCCCGACTACTCTAATCTCCCTCTCACCGACAGAGCGGTTCACAAGGTCTGGAAAGTCCGCAAAGCGGCCTACGAAGAAGCGGCTGCGTGAGTTTCATTGGCGATCCCTTTCACCCGGCCCATAGACTAACTGCTTGCTTTCTACAGCGAATTTGCAAAATCGCCCGATGAAGGTGCACCATGCTTTCGAGACTGGCTCATGGATTCTGGGCTCTGGAAAAAGATTGTCCTGGATTCCAATGTTGCTGCTCAACAAGAGGGTGTCACTGCACTCTGTGCCTTCTTACAATATGGCGGAGTAAACGCTTGTTTACGGTAAATGGATTCAAGACTCTCATTCTGTACTCGGGGATATCAGGCCTAACCGTGGTTTGTTTTATTGTTTTGCAGATCACGGTCCCACACAATATCTCCACTGGTCGAGAAGGGACTTTCTTCCACTCGTGCAGGAACCAAACAGAAGTCACTCGAGGCAGTTCTTTTATATATAGAACTTGATGCGCCCGGTCCCGTATTGGACGAACTAGCTCCATATCTCTCTCACAAAATGCCAAAAATCATTGCGGCTACCATCACAACCTTTACCTCAATTTACGCAACTTTCGGCGCACGGACGGTAGATCCAAAGCCTGTCCTTAAGGTGCTTCCGGCCTTATTTGGTCACGCGGATAAGAATGTCAGAGCGGAGGCTACCAAGTTAGCCATCGAGTTATACAAATGGCTGAAAGATGCAATGAAGCCCATGTTTTTCAATGACTTGAAGCCTGTTCAACAGAAAGAACTAGAAGAGGCCTTTGAAAAGGTCAAAGATGAGTCACCGAAACAAGAGAGGTTATTACGCTCCCAGCAGTCTACGACAGGTGGCGAAGAAGAGCAGGGGGAAGAAGAAGTCGAGGCGGAAGTAGATGCATTTGATTTGGCTGAGCCTGTTGACGTCCTTTCAAAGCTTCCAACCGAGTTTCATGAGATGATTGCTTCAACCAAGTGGAAGGATCGGAAAGATGCACTGGAATCACTGTTTGCCCTGCTCAATGTTCCTAGAATTAAGGACGGAGATTTCAATGAAATTATCCGGGCCTTAGCGAAATCCATGAAAGATGCAAACGTTGTGGTTGTGACCGTAGCCGCTAACTGCGTAGAACTACTCGCAAATGGATTGAGGAAAGCTTTCGGACGGCATAGATCCTCCATCATGGTACCCATTCTTGAGCGCTTGAAAGAGAAGAAACCGACGGTAGTAGAGGCACTAGCTAAAGCCTTAGATGCAATTTTTGGCGCGGTACGTCCCCTGTTGTTTGATGCGGATGCACCTGCCCAACGCTCTTACTAATACCCATCAAAGACTTCTCTTACAGACTGCCTCGAAGACATCCTAGAATACATGAAGCATAAAAACCCCAATGTTAAACTCGAGACATTGCGATTCCTGATCCGTTGCCTGCGTAACACCCGCGATTTCCCCTCGAAGGCGGAATCCAAGTCGATTGCTGAAGCCTCTGGAAAACTTCTAAGCGACACTACAGCTCCTGCTCGTGATGGGGCTGCTGAGGCTATGGGAACACTGATGAAGATTTTGGGTGAACGACAGATGAATCCATTCTTGGATGGGTTAGACGAAATCAGAAAGGTTAAAATCAAGGAGTTTTTCGAGACTGCTGAGGTCAAGGCAAAGGAGAAACCGAAGCCAGTTGCTCCACCACCAGCTGCGAAGGCTCCTCCGGTGAAGAAGACCTTGGGCGGGAAGCCTGGATTGAAAAAGAAGGCCCCCCCAGTGACTGCAGTTCTTCCACCGCCTGTAGAAGAGCCTCAACGACCCATGAATCCTCCAAGAGCTATTCCAAGCAAATTGAGCGCACCGAAGGCCGGCCCCGGGGGTCTGAAGTTGAAAAAACCACCAGGTGCCGGAGGCTCAGGTACTCTAGCTTCACCGAAGCGCGCAGCTGCGCCAAGGGCCCCCTCCCCAGAAGAAGAACCGCCAGCGCCCAAAGTGGCTTTCGGTGGGAGAGGTTTGGCTAGCCGGCCATTGGCTAAAGAAGTAGCGCCTGCTGCAAGGATTGTTGACTCGGGCCTTAGCGCTCTGGAAAAGGCTGAACTCGAGGAGTTGAGAGCCGAGAAGGATAGATGGGCAAGACAAATTCAAGAAGAGAAAGCCGAGAAGGCGAAATTGTTACAGGAAATCAATGATCTGCAACTCCAGGCTAGTTTTTTATCACCTCCCTCCTGCCAGTCCTGCAATGAAGCTAATTTACTCAATAGAATGCCCAACTGATAGAAGAACATACACGGGGCAACCTTTCGATCCGTGCCAAGGAAGCCCAACTTGTCCGTGCCCGCTCTGACGCAGAAACCGCTGAAGCTACAGTTCATAAGCAGCAGCGTGAGATGGAGCGTCTGAAACGGGAACTTGCTCGTGCAGTGCGTCCTACCTCACCGGCGCCCACCGATATCTCAGAACACGTTTATCGTGATAACGGCCTGAATGGTTCTTACAATGGTGGAAGAAACGACTCCATAGGAAGGAGCGCCAGTAACCGCCTAAGCTTCGCTTCGACGTTTTCGGGCGAGGACAAGGAGAATGGATACGAGCGGGGTTCCCGAATGTCCCCAACCTTACGCGAAGGCACTGAAAGTGGGAGGGCAAGCGCAGCAGGAAATAGGGGTGGCGCAGATTCCATTGAGAGTTGGAAGCGGGCTGCCGAGGTAACAAGCCAGCTAAAGTTGAGAATCGAGGTATTTGAGCTCTCCCGCATATCCAACCCTTTCTACTTTTTTTTTGTATCCGTTCATCCATTGACAAGCGATATAGCAAATGAAAGCAAAGCAAGGCCTAGCAAGAAATCCGCATTAGCAGTGTTTTAGTGTCGGTGCTGTGGGTTGTAGTTTCGGGGAATTGGGCAAGGGGGTTCAAAACGGATCCGGAGTTTCTTTGTTTGCTAAATGACTAAAGGGAATCACCAAGGAATGGGGACAACAAAATTGTCTCCCTATCGTGCCACATTTTTTTTTTTTTTTT
>QFET01007276.1:0-37053 GCA_003316355.1 Tuber calosporum | reverse complement strand
AGTCTTTTGGTGCGGTCGCAACCTTAGGATCCATCTTCCTATAGGGTGCCCCCGTTACAGGGTGTTGGACGCGCCAAAATTACTCCAACCACCCTGGGGTACTTGTAGTAGGGTTTCGCGTTTCGCATAACGTTAAGGGAGGGTAACTTGAGGCCAACAATTTCACCCGCAATCCCCAAGGTAGGGTAACTGGGCCGTATCATGGTGCAAATCGCTGCGGAAGTCTGTGCAACGCCCCCTTGCGTTACCAGTAGGTTCCGCGTAACTGACCTATTTGTTACACACCATTCCACAAGCTAGAAACACATGGTTACACGAATGTAGCACACGCGGCGGCGTCTACACTGCTTACCATGTTTTCCTAGGGCTCCCTGTTACCCTGCCTAAGTGGTTACCCAGCCTAACTGAGGAGATGTGTTACCCTGTCTAAAGGGTTACCCTGCCTAACCATGCTTCCGGGTTACCCTATTCAAGAGGGTTACCCTGCCTGACTGTAGCTCCGGGTTACCCTGTCTAGCAGGGTTACCCTACCTAAGTGTGCACCAAGGTTACCCGGCCTTGCTGGGTTACCCTATCTAACTAGGTACCCAAGTACCCTTTCTTCGGTAAAGGTACTTATGGTTGCTATGTCACTTTCCAGGTGTCTGGTACCGTTTCTGTCCACGTCCTAGTAGGACCACTGGCTGGGCTGAGGTTCGGTAAGCTATACCAACTGATCTAGGGATCGTTACAGGTAATGATAGTTCCGTTTGGTTTCCAGAGCTTCAGCTCTTGCAGGAAAGATTTCATGTATATAAGAGTGGTCTCCTGGCTAGCAGGAGCCATCTGACTTCAGACATATGCCTAGACAGTGAATACACTTGGTTGAATGGCGATCCTATTGTTCCCCTTCGGTCTATAAACCATTCTATTGTAATCCCCTTGTCTTCGCCTCTCAGCAGGTCTCCCTTAGATACAAAAGCGATAGCAGGCTACCGCTAAGGCTCTATTGTATAACTGTTCACACTGGCTAGCGCCTGATACATTTTTTTCAACTTAGCAGGTGATATCTGGTTCTCAGGATTGAGAATAGTAGGTAGCATCGATCATCCTTCCCTTTTCTTGATAACTAGTTTGAAGCAGGAGCGGCAGGGAGAGACTCCCAGCTCTAGTACTACATTCATCATTACAGCCAGAAGAGGTCAAACTACTAGGTCTGGAAGGACATCCAGACCTCCCAGCAGACTTGGGAATAACCTTGACACAGACACAGAAGAAGAAGGTGACGATACACCTATAGCTAGACAAAGTTTCCTACAACCAGGAGACTTGATACAGACTCAGAAGAGGACCTTACAGCTGTGCAAATCGTCCAAAGAGAAAGCCAGAGAAGAGAGACAGCTCAGGAGTCGAGACCAAGAACCAGAAGCATCTTGGAGACAGTCTTTGGAACCCTACCACACACTGCTGTACCCTCAAGAAGCGATACACTACCTGGCGGATTTCCAGACTCCTCAGTACCATATAGACCACCACCAGCACCTTAAGGAAAAGGGAAAGAACCTGAAACCCCCTGACATCCGCCAGCACCCCTGTGAGCATCTAGGAAAATGGCTGACGCTCCAGACCAACGCAGGAAACCAAAGATCAAGCTTCCACAACCATCTAAGTTCAGTGGAGAAGGCGATGATCTACCACCAGACAAACTCAAGCGCAGGTTTAGGGAGGTTAAGAAGTACTTATCCAAGTATGATGTCCTTGATGATACTGAGGATATAGTGGACTACTATGGCGCCTATACAGAAAAGTAAGCACATAGTGCCTACCTCAACCTCATAGATGAGTTTGAAGACAACCAACCCTCCCTCCAAGAATTCCAGAATCGCTTTAAGCAGCTTTTTGAAGCATCAACCAACACAGATAACCTGTACCTCAAATGGCAGAAGATACAACAGTCCTCAGGAGGCAAGCCAGCGAGAATTTCCAAGATTGCTGGAGAACTAGAAGACCTCAGAGGAACACTGCCTAGACACTCAATATCAGACTATGCATAAAGACAACGCTTTTTGGATACCATGGATCCCAGGCTCTGAAGAAATGTGGTACCACAGATAAGAGATACTGATACCTGGAACCAAGTTGTCCAATTGGCAGAGAGATATGATGCAACAATGTTCAAGACAGGAGCCTATGGGAGTAGTGGCAGCTCCTCCAGCACCTCTGAAAATAGGCCAAATAAAGCTAAGACCTCTCCACAACAAACCAGCAACAAGCCGGCTGGAAAAGGCAAAGCTCCAGCGAGAAAATTGACCTCTCCCAAGTATAAGAAGCCTAGCAAGCAGGAAATCGATCGATGCAAGAGAGAAAGAGCCTCTTACTACTGTGGAGTAGCAGGACATATGGCAAATGATTGTCCAAAGAAGGAAATCAAGTCCAATCATGTCACTGTCACCCAGGACACCCCAGATAGCGATGAAGAGTACTATGAGGCAGGAAGCGATGACACAGAAGAGTTGGATGAAAGAAATACCTTCATAACTTACAAGACTACTGTTGGAGCCCCCAAGGAAGCGGCCAGGCCATTCCAAGCATTAGAATTCACAATGCTAGTCAACCAAAAACCTGCCGGAGTCCTAGCAGACACTAAAACGATTGGCGGTACCCTAATCAGCAATCGCTTCATTACAACAAACAATATACCTTATACCAATAAGAAGACCCCTACAACGCTCAAAATGGCTATCAAAGGATCCAGATCAATCAGCAATCACTCCTGCATCACAGATATCGAAATTGGTAGCATGAAGGTACCCAAGGTACACATGTGCATCACTCCAGTATCAGATTATGATAACCTACTCACTATGGATGACCTCATACGCTTTGGAGCAGTCATAGACTGCCGGAAAAATACCCTCTACTTCCCTGACCACAAAGTCAGAGTAAACTGCAATGGGAACAGCACCCAGCCTCTCTCAGCAATGGCTACCCGGGAGGATATACCAGATTTCCTAAATATGTTCCCCCAGGTTTTAGTCACAGAAATATCTGAAACCCTACCACCATTGCGGCGCTTTAACCACCAGATCATGATCATGGACCCAGACCTTTGTGTCAAGATGCCAACCTTCAAGACCCCCGAAAAATTGATCCCTAAATTTAAGGCATGGATAGAGAAGCAAATCAGGGCTGGGATACTAGACAGATCACAAACTCCAGGAGGCGCCAGCATGTTCATTCAAGGGAAACCTGATGGCAGGATAAGACCATTAGTGGACCTTCGCTATAGGAATAAGAACACTAAGAAGGATGAAGCCCCAATCCCTAATCAGCAGCTCATAATCAACTTGTGGGCAGAGCCAAATTCCGAAGCAAGATAGACCTCAGTGATACCTACTTTCAGACCTGGGTTGAGCCTGATAATCAGAAGTATAACACTATCAAGACACCCTTTAGAGGCTTCGCCTGCAAGGTAATGCAGCAAGGAGATACAAATGCGCCAGGAACTTTCACGAGAGTTATGGTAGAGCCACTATCAGAAGAATTAGGAGTCTTTGTATGGGTATACATTGACGATATCCTGATATATAGCCATACACACCAAGACCATATCAAGCATATTAAAGCTATTTGCCAGAAATTGCAAAAAGCGCAGCTATATGCCAACACAAAGAAGAGTGTCTTCTTTGCACAAAAGCTTGATATCTGAGGTCAACTTATCAATGATAAAGGCATTCACCCAACACCAGAGAAGATTAGAAGTGTTGAGGTCTAGACAAGACCTCAGGGTAGAAAGGAACTTCAGCACTTAAGTGGGATGGTTAATTATATCTCCCAGTTCCTACCATACATCGACACCATTACTGCACCACTTACTGTGGTTACCAGTGATGCTGAATTGATCTAGACAGACTTGATGGAAGTAGCCTTTCAAGCAGTGAAAAAGGCGCTGAAAAATCATCAAGTTCTTAAACCTATTGATTATACCAACCCTGAACCAACCTGGCTATTCACCGATGCATCTCCTACCGGCAGTTGCGCTTGGATGGGCCAAGGACCAACCAGAAATACAGCCAGACCTGCAGCATTCCATTCTATGAAACTGTCAGCCTCTCAGAGTAACTATCCTACTGACCAACAGGAAGCGCTTGCAATAGTTGAGGCTGTACAAGACATCGCCCACCTGTTGTCCCACACAAAATTCACCATAGTTACCGATCATGAGAGTCTTATCAAGCTCATGACACAGAAGAATCTCCATGAACAGCAGTAGAGATGGATAATGCATCTTAGCTGCTTTGATTTTGAAATAGAATACATGCCTGGAGCTTCAAATTATCTGACAGACTATCTATCCAGAGTTCATGAGACCAAGTCAGGGCCTGAAGATATAATACTACAGGACCCCACCTCCGAAAATTCAGATCTCCAGAACCACAACTCCAATCATATTCAAACTTTAACGGAATTCTATTATATTTCTACTATTACTAATGACTTGATGTTGGTTTTTACTTATTTGGGTTTATATCTGATAAGCGCTATTATTTGGTTGTCCCTTCCTACTTGGTTATGACTTCCTAACTGGTTATTCTTTCCTTGTTTTGCTTATTACTACCCCTGCTTCCTTCTACCCATTTAGGTATCGCTATCCTCCTGCTATACCTACTGGATTTTTATAGTAGTAGTGATCTCTTGTTCCTTCCTGTTTGGATTCCATTATTTGTTTATGTTAGCTCCATCCTGTCACTTTTAACCCTCTGGTTTTGGAATATGGTAACCTTGTTATGCTGCCTCTGTTAGCATGTTGTTGGACAGGATGTTTGCACTTTTGTTTAGTTTTCCTAGTTACATTCTTTTGTATTTAAAGAGCCTGCAATCCCTTAAGGATTCGGTCTCTCAAGCCTCACAGAACTATAATCTTTAATACAACAAGTTGAACAGTCACTCTATCAGTTCCATACCTTTTACCTTGTCTATTGAAGACCTATCCATCGATGCTTCTCCCCCTATCTTAATAGTATCTTCAGAGTCCCTTTGGGAGTCTCGAGATACTTGGGAGTAGGTTACATATTTTGACCTAGACTCAAGTATACCTTTGATCTTCGGCAGAGGACTGATGACCCTTCGCCTCCATTGAACCTGCAGTACTAGTACACCACCCAGTTTCCAAGAAGGCCTTGAGCGGACTCCTGGCGAGACCAGCTCACTCTAGATAGCAACCATTTCACTTCCAAGAGATCCCAGAAGGCACTTCACTAGAAGATCGTTAGCATCCTCTTCAGGACCCCAAGGGCAAGCACCAGTTCCCATACCTGCTCTACCATCGGAGGACTCAGAACTATCGTCAGTAGATAGCAGCAGCAGCGAAGAAGAGGATCAACACTAAGTCCTAGACCAAGCCCAAGCCCAAGCCCAAGACCAAGTCCAAGAACAGCTCCAGCAAGAAGTCCAATCCAAGAATGAACCAAGCTCAGAATCAGAATCAGATTCCGGTCCAGAGGACGCTCCAGGACCAGCACCAGCAGCTTCGCCACCTAGACCACCTATCCCACCAAGAGAACAAAGAGAACCAAGCCTTACACTAGACGATTTACCTAGTCCACCGCGAATACCTAGTCCACCAAGTCCACCAAGCAATCCAAGCCCGGCACCCATCGCCAGGTAAGTCCCCTCAGAGGGAAATTCCCGTCGTCAATAGCCTGCACCATTTACATTCACAGGAGAAGGAAAAGATCGTGACCCATTGCGAATCAACTCCTGGTCCTACACAGTCCATCGATTCATAGCCAGCATTAGCATAACTGACAATGCCCCTGAAGTCCTGCAATACCATAGAGGCTATTGCTGAGAGAAAGCCCATGATTAATTCACCCAATATGAAGCATCCGAAGGAGACCACACAGTTGCAGGACTAAAACAGAAATTTGATGCCTACTTCCTGGCTGCCATATCCATAGATACCATCTATGAACAGTGGCTACAAGTCAAGCAAATTACCAGTGGAAAAACAGCCCAGATTAACGATACTGTAATCCGACTTGAAACCTTAAGAGACAGTCTCCCTCCAGGAACAATTTCGGACTATTCAGCGAAGCAGAGACTCCTAGATGCCATGCATATCAAACTCAAGCGAGAGGTGAAACCACACATCACTGCAGATACCTCCTTTGACCAGCTAGTGGAGATAGCGGAAAAGAGAGATGCAATTGCCCTCTCTACCGGTCTCTATGGAAATCGTCAAGGAACTGCAACCTCTAATACAGTTGCCCAACAAGTACCCAACCGCCCTTAGAATAACACCCAGCGAAATCAAGCAAGGTTCTCCAACAACACCTCTCAGCATCCAAGAGTATCCCAGGATGAGAAGGATCGGTGCAGAAGAGACATTGAGTGTTATTATTATGGAAAACATGGACACTACTTCGATAACTGCTTTGAGAAGAAGAAGCATTGGAGCAGCCAGCAGCGAGGCAATGGAGGCCCTGGAGGAACCAGGAGACCCCAGAATGTTAGAAGAACATGCCACACCCAAGAAGCCGATCCCAAGACAAAGGAATCTGTCACAGTTACCACAAACCATGCAGGACCTAGTGGAACTCAATCCCAAGCCTTCGAAGCATACATCACAGTCAATAGCCACAAAGTAAAGCCACTATTCGATACAGGAACCACCGGAGACAACCTGATATCAGGTAAGTTTGTCACTACCCATCAAATCCCTACCAGAGACCTCGAGACTCCAATCAACCTGAAGATGGCAGTTAAATGATCACGATCAGCAATCAACTATGTGGCAAAGCCTCTCATACAGATTGACAAGGATAGTGGCGATATCTTTGAAGCCCTAGTCTGTTCCCTGGACAACTATGATATCTTCCTAGGAATGCCTTACCTCACTGCACACCATGCTATAATAGATTGAGGAAAATCTATTCTCACCTTCCCTGACAAAGGAAGCACCCTGACCTGCAAGAAAGCTACACATGCACGTTTTTCAGCAATGAATGAAGCAGATGCCCCTGACTTCATTTCTGAGTTTCCTACAGTATTCCCTGGCAAGAAGACTGCGGAATTACCACCCTTGAGAGATGTCAACCAGCACATCTAGCTGAAAGACACAATTTCAGATTACAATCCGATATTATTCACATTCCCTGAAAAGATCATGCCTGCAGACAGATCACTGATCGAGGACTGGAAAGCCAAAGGAATTATTTACCCAAGCGAGGCACACAACCCAGTCAACATATTCCCAAAGCTGAAACCCAATGGTAAAATCAGACTGCTTGCAGACCTTGTACCCAGGAATGATAATACTATCAAGGACCATGGAGCGATTCCCAAACAAGCCATGATACTCATAACTGTTGCCTGAGCAAAGTTCAGATCCACTATAGACCTAGCAAACTGGTACTTCCAAATTCGAGTTCTCTCCAGCGATGAGAAATACAACACCATCAAAACACCCTTTGGATCCTTTGCATGCAGAGTTATGCTGCAAGGAGATGCCAACGCCCCTGCTACAGCAATGAGAGTTATAGAGTTTGTCCTAGATAGATTTATAGGAAAATTCGTTTGGGCATACATGGATGATATTACCATCTACTCAGAAACAGTTGAGGACCATATATCGCACATAAGATCAGTCTTCGGAAGACTGAAGCACCATCAAATCAAACCATCGCCAGCCAAGAGCAAATTCTTCGCCACCAAACTCTCACTCCTAGGACATGTTATAGATGAGAGAGGAATTCATGCAAACCCTGAAAAAATTCGATACATCCAAGACTGGCCCAAACGAGAATCCTAAAAGCATGTTCAGACCTTTACTGGAGTTGTCATATATTATGCACAGTTCCTTCCACACCTTGCCTCCACCATTGCCCCCCTCTCGGACCAAATTTCCCAAGATGTGTTTGAATAGCGACCCCTGCATGAGCAAGCCTTCAAACAGTTAAGCGCCTGGCCAAGAAGATAATTCCGCTCCGCCACATCTCATATGAGACATCAGCTGATCCAATATACCTCATTACTGACGCCTCTAAGGTTGGATCAGGAACATGGGTTGGCCAAGGGCCCTCTCCAGAGAAAGCATACCCTGCCATATTCCACAGCAGAAAGTTTGCAAATAGTCAGCTGCACTACCCTGTCCATGAATTAGAACCTTTGGCGATTGTGGATGCCATTGAGGCATTCCATCCGATTCTATATGGCACCAAGTTCATTGTTGTATCTGCCAACAAGGCATTATCCTATTTCCTGTAGCAGATTGACCTACCTTGCCGCCAAACTAAATTGTGCATGTTCCTGCAATCTTATGATTTCGATATCATACACAGACCTGGCAAAGACAATGTCCTTGCCGAAGCACTATCAAGGATCTATGAAGACACCCCAGCTGAAGAAGACCAAATACCCGGAGACCCAACAGAGAAGAATCCTATAAAGACCCTCTCCTCCGCCATGAAAAGTGTATTAAGACACTACCTCAACATCGCCCATGCCCTAGACCCTTCTTCTGCCCTCACTCTTCAAGTACCCCATCGCATTCTTACTCCAGAACACCACTCCATGTGGAACTCACATCATGGCATCAGCTCAAACCCCTCCAGCTCTCAAGAAGCGAGTTACTACTCAGATTCTGTTGAACAAGCCATGGACAAAGCAGGAGATACCCTCGTGCTTGCAACCAATGCCATACAAGGTTGTGTAATCGTCGAGACCTCCTCCTATCTCAGCAACCCTCAAGAGCCCCCACGGGCCATAGTACCTATTGACTGAGCTAAAGCTCAACTGTCAGGCCTTGTATCGAGAATTAATAATACTCCAGGAGATATGGACCAACCACTGCATCCAGATGCTATCACCAACTTCTTTAAACGAATCAATGATTCTGTCACCCAACTGGAATCCCTTGCAGTCACCACCTCTGGAAATATCGCCCCCAGCAGCACACCTACTGAACTTGACCCTCAGCTCACACCAGTCCCTCCTCGACCCACAGTCAATGAACTGGACCGATTTCTTGAATCTAATAGACACAGAGCCATGCCCTGGACTGCCTGTGTCTAGGCCAATTGCCAAACCCACATGTATGGAAAGAATACAGGATACTTTCCCTCAGGTTCTTGTGATATTCCAGGACCCTTGCCTCTCGACTCTTCCTCCAACTTTGTCTCCCCTCATCATCCCAAGCGCAGAGCAGAACAGAGATGGGCTGTTCCTCCTCCCCTCCACGATGATGTTGGCTACCCAGTCTTTCATACAGTAATTGATAAAGGAAAAGAAAGAGAAATACCGGATATCGACCAATGAAGGGACCTACCTACCCCAGAAGCACCTGTCGATTATGAGGACTTCTTCTTTGATCAGCCCTCTTTACAGCTTAAGCTTTGCGCTTTTCAGCTTACCAACTACATGAAAGGAAAGTGGTACAGCACCATCCGAAATGCTACCCAGAAGGACCCTCTCCTTGATGTTGTTACCAAGGCTATCGACCACCATGACTGGCTCTTATATGACGGAGTTCACGACAGAAAGGGGAAGGATGACTGTAGAGACTGTCCTAATGTCCCCTATGAAGCAAGCTATCAAGGTGCTAACATCAGAAGCGAAATTGTGCACATTACCCATGCATAAATGGCACATATGGGTAGGTAGAAATGTTTTGAAAATGCTTCAAGACACTTCTACTGGCTCTCTATGAGGAACCATTTCAAAGACTATGTCTGGAGATGCCACCAATGCCAGCTCAACAAGCAACCTACTACTGTCCCTGAAGGATCAGTCACCCCCCTCCCTGTCCCCAGGAAGCCATTCTTGTCCCTTGCTATTGACTTTGCACGACCATTCCCTAGCCATTCCAAGCTTGAACTCATCATGGTTGTCTTGGACCAATTCAGTGGCTTTACCTACCTCATACTAGTCTCCCAGATCATCACAGCTATCGAAACAGCACATAACCTCATTGAGCGAGTTTTCTCCATTCATGGTTTCCTTACCTCCCTAGTCTCTAACAGAGACCCCAAGTTTACATCACGCTTTTGGACACAGCTTATGGCGAATCTTAATGTTGATCTCAACATGGCTACAGCTTTCCATCACCAGACCAATGGACCGACTGCGCGCAAAATCAGAACTGTTCGCCAATGCCTTAGGAACTATGTCAACCCTAAAGGTAGCAAGTAGGTTGGCCACCTACCTCATGTCCAGACTGCAATCAATTCAGCTCCCGGCGATAGCACATAACTCTCTCCCTTCGAAATCACCTTTGGCAGACTACCTAACCTCCTCCTTAGCGCCAGAGTTCTCCCCACTTCAGTACCTGCATGAGACGAGATTGCTTCACAGATCATGAAGAATCAACAACTTGCCAGAGATGCCCTCAAGAAGGCCAGATCACGCCAAACCAGCTCCAGTGAAAACAGAAGAACGGATGGACCCCCAATCATCCCTAACGAAACTGAAGTTATCCTCAAATCAGCACCCTATGTCTATAGGGTTGGACGAAACCACAAGCTAGTTGGACTATAGTTAGGACCCTTCTCCGTGAGCGAAGGACCTGACAGACATAACAACGACAAACTCATACTTCCCCCAGTGATGGCAGGAATCCACCCATGGATCCATCGCAGCCATCTTCAGATTTACCTAAGACCCAAACTCTACGCCTTCCCTGTACCTCCGGAACCCATATCCAAAGAACCAGTCACCGTCGATGCCAGTGGACACGAGGAAGGGGAAATCGAAAAGATACTTAAAGATTGAATCTATCGCAGAGAGGACAGTTCTTGATGCATTGGAAAGGCTATTACGAAATTGAAGCAACATGGGAACCCCTCTACAACATAGAAGGCGCCAGCACCCTCATCAGATCCTACTGGTTCGATACCTACAATGAATCTATACCTTACAGACTCCCTTGGTCCTATGGCGAGACTCTCTCTGCCTGGACACTTCAGAAACCAGACTATGCCCCCCTCTCACCTGAGCTTGACCCTGACAGATTTTGGAAACCCCTTCAAGACTCAGACTATTCAGAATCCGATTCCAGCACAACACTCTCCACCTTAGACGAATCTGAGATGGAAAGGTAAATGATTCATGGTATTGTCTTCGCTACTATGGAGCTTATAAAGGTGTAAGGTCCTGACACCAGTGATGGATATATATTTCCTGATTAAGTTATATGTTTTGAAATTGAGTGGAATGCTCCAAAGGCGGGTTGGTCATTAAGTCCTTTAGGATATTCCTTATTCTTTTGTTTGTTTTATTTCTTTCATGGGGAATATAACGGAATCCTATTATGTTTCTACTATTACTACTGACTTGATGATTGTTTTTACTTATATGGGTTTATACCTGATAAGTGCTACTAATTGGTTGCCTGTTCCTACTTGGTTATGACTTCCTAACTGGTTATTCTTTCCTTGTTTCGCTTATCACTACCCCTCCTTGCTTCTACCCATATAGGTATCGCTATCCACCTGCTATACCTACTGGATTTGTATAGTAGTAGTGATCTCTTGTTCCTTCCTGTTTGGATTCCATTACTTGTTTTGTTAGCTCCATCCTGTCGCTTTTAACCATCTGTTTTTGGAATATAGTTACCTTGTTATGCTGCCTCTGTTAGCATGTTATTGGACAGGATGTTGGCACTTTTGTTTAGTTTTCCTAGCTACAATCTTTTGTATTTAAAGAGCATGTAATCCCTTAAGGATTCGGACTCACCAGCCTATCAGGACTATCATCTTTAATACTACAAGTTGAACCGTCACTCTATTAGTTTCATACCTTTTACCTTGTCTATTGAAGCCCTATCCATCGACACTCCTCCCCCTATACTAATATTATCTTCTGAGTGCCTTTAGGATTCTCGAGATACTTGGGAGTAGTTTACACAAACCAACTATACTTCTTCCTCACACTATAGCCTAGATTCCGACAGTGAAATTGACACCATTGAAGAAACACAGCACTCTCCATCCCTCACTACTCGCGAATCTATCTACCGCTCCTCCCCAGACTTCTAAGCAAGCAAAGAGATAGCAGCCAATACAGTCACTTGCTCCCAAAAGCGCAAGAATAGCGCTACCAGTAACGATAGCAGCATCCAGGCAGGAAACTCTTGGGGAGACAAAGCTACCTTGAACCTTCACCAGACTAGAGAGGAACAAAGTCATTCAGCGCTCTCTTGGACTGCCTGCTATGATGACCAGTGCATTACACACAGAGACAGCAAAGAAGCCAATGGATATATCCCGAGGGACCCTGAAAAGCGAAAGCAAGCAAAGAAAGCGAAACTAACATCTGATGCCTCAATGGACAGTAGCCCCCCTCCATCAAACGATAGCTCTATGTCCCTACCCTCACCAGGAAACAAATACCTTATCCTTGCAGATATGGTAACTCCAGCCTCCCCACCTCAAGCTTCACCAGCTTCCCCAACTTCTAGACCCCTCTATAGCGATCCTGAAGCTTTCTGGAATTCTACCGAGATTGATACGGCCCAGCCCTTCCTGGGTACCTTCCACTCATCCCTTATCGGTAAATACCCCCCTGCTGTCATTGAAGCTCTCCAGAATGACACTCTTTTCCGGCGAGTCCTGGAGACAACTGACAAGCTACACTATTCAATCCAGGATGGCCTCCTCATAGCTGATAATACCAACGGCTATTCTAACATCTATATCCCTATGGGACCCTTAGAGAGGGGAGTATCCCTTGGGGATTTCATCCTTAAAACAGTTCATGAAGGCCTAGGAAATTTCTCAGCTCACAAGTCCTACAAGTACTCCGCTTGTTTCTTATGGTGGCCTCAGATGCGCTAGTACTTTATAGCCTACTACTGCTCTGGTGATCAATGTCAAAGCAACAAGGAGCCCACCATACTTCCTGCAGGTAGATCTCTAGCATTGCGAGTACCTGACAAAGCCTACTAATCACTTGCCATCAATTTCGCTGGCCCCTTCAACAAATCAAATAACCATACTACCATTATAGTTATTATTGATTGCTTTACCTCCTACACTCATATTATACCACTTCAGGACTCTGACACCTTCGAAAAAGTATTCCGCAAGCTCCCGAAGACGATATTTGATGTTCATGGACATCCCCTAAGTATAGGACTGGACCAAGACTCCCGCTTTACCTCCAAGTTCTGGTCTGAGATGATGAAGTCAATGGGAATCTAGGTCTGGATAGCAACTCAATACCACCACCAAACTAAAGGCCAGGTAGAGCGCCTGATTCGCACCCATAAACAGATGATGAGAAACTTGATCAACAAAAGACAGAATAACTAGGCTAAAGCCCTCCCAGTGATAGCAGCAGCCATGAATGGCGCCCCCCATGAATCCCTGGGAATATCTACATACCGAGCACTCTATGGACGCCCTTGGAAGCTCTTCAATCCTATCCTCACATCTGTCAGCAAAGTACCAGCAGTGGACTAGATCTTGAATGCCCATGAAGCCACCAGGATGGACGTTGATATGGCAAGAAAGCCTTCCTCATTCCGGCAGACTGTGCAAGCAGATAAAAAGAGGAACCCCTATCGAAAACCATTCTACATTGGCACAAGAGTTCTTGTTAGAGGACGCCCTTACACGTCCACCCCAGGACGATCCAAGAAGCTAGATCCTTGATGGTTTAGACCCTTTAAGGTCCTAGAGCATGACTCTAGTGGTGATAACTACAAACTCCAATTGCCCAAGAGAAGGGAGCTCTAGAAGCCATACTTTCGCATCTCATGCCTCAAACAATATCATGAGAACGATGCCAATAGATTTGCATCCCGGAGGATGGATAGGCCGGCCCCTATACTTATCAACAATGCAGAAGAATGGGAAGCAGAGGGGATACTGGGATATCGGCTAAAGAACAACAGACTCGAGTTCCTGGTACAGTGGAAAGGGTATGAAAGGACAGATGACTTTAGGGAACCTATGGAGAACTAGGAGAACTCAATGGAAATCATAGTGGAATATTGGAAAGAAAAACACAGCACAGAACCAATGCCTAAAATCACCTCACACCATGTCAGGACCTCTTGGGAGCCTATGGATGTCTCTACAATCCCTTGCCCCAGAACAATAATACCCAACGATTTCTGGCAGCCCTATAACGATAAAGAATACGATTCTGCAGGCTCTGATGATAGCTACTTTAACACTAATGATGATTCGATGGTCTGGCCTTGGGAGAGCGGTGATGACGCCTATGGCATTAGGAGAAGATAAGTTTTGTTCAGATTTGGGGAATGTAACATGTGAACATGTTCCGGTACCTCTATTCCCACTCTTGTTAGCCTTTCCTTTGTCAGATTACATTCATTTGATTTGATTTCTTTTGTATTTGATTTGCCTACCGGAATCTCTAGATTCCGGCGTCCTGATTACTGTATGCTTTGCAGGATCGGCAGAATTGTGCCCCAGGAGTTCCAAGCAAAGGAACAGGTCATGTATACTGGCGGTAGAATAGAGGCAGTGTTGTGGGAAAGCCTCAGGCTATCCAGGACTCCAGCAGGGCCTCAGGATTCTGGTACCTGTAGACTCACCAGTAATGATTGTGGCTGCAGGTTTCCAGAGCCTCACCTCATGCAGGAAAGATTTCATGTATTTAAGAGTTGTCTCCTGGCTTGCAGGAGACATCAGTCTTCAGACAGATGCCTAGACAGTGAATACACTTGGTTGAACGACAATCCTATTGTTCGCCTTCGCTCTATAAACCATTCTATTGTACTCCCCTGGTCTTCGCCTCTCATCAGGTCTCCCGTAGATACCAAAGCGATAGCAGGCTACCTCTTAAGCTCTATTGTATAACCATTCACACAGTCTAGTGCCTGTTACAGGAATCCTGTTTCTTTTCTCCAACTATTCCGTTGTCCAGCCGACCTGTAATATATTTCGTTCCTGGAAGGCTTCTCACGATCCAGGCAAGACAGATTTCCCCTTGTCATTCTTAAGAAGTCCCGAGTCAGCGCTGACCTGTCCACTCTTCCTTGGATCTCTTGTAAGAATTTAGGGCTTTATAAGGATGCTGGTGTAGTTGACCGTCTTCCGTACTGAGGTCCGATATACATCAAATTTTGCGCTCCGCTTTCTTCATTTTTGACTTTCAGGTTCCCTAAGTTAGTGCCAGACTACCACGAGCCGCCGTCCATGTTAATCGCTTGTTGCTTGCCTGTCATTCTTTGGTCTGCGATAATCCCTTAATTCTGGATTGCTTTTCGTGATTCTAGTTTGGGTTTTAAGTTTCCCACAGAGAAGCGCGGTATACCTGCTACTAGGACCTTGCATAGGTCAAGCCACCTTGTTGATTTCGGTTTCGGTAAGGGGTGCATAGCCCAGTACCCGGTCGCCGTCACTACCGGTGGCTGAAAACCCTTTTTAGGTTTCATCCATGTCATCCAGTTCCCAAATCCTGTCCTGGTAGACCTCGTTCACCCTTGTCATGGGTGCTGGTTGCCCCTTTGTTATCAGCAGTCGTTGATATTGGGGTTTGAAATCTGTCCGTTTCTGCCCTATGACCGATACTTGGGCCTGGTTCCTCCAGAACTCCCAGTATGGTTGGCCAACGTGCAACGGGTGCATTGATTGCCTTTCTTTGACTCTTCAATTTTGTCCTTAGGGATTCCTTTATAAGCTTCTACCCAAGTTGTGTGCTCAACCTTTCCTTCAGCTGGGGCTTTTTTCCCTTTTTCCGCTTGTTTTTTCAATTTGTAGGCAGCTTTTTCAGCTGCCGTATAGCTTTTCCGGTTTTTATTTCCAGCTGTGGTCTTGCTAGATTTTAATTCCTCCTCCCGGTTTCTTTTCTGGGAGTAACTTTTTCCCTGGTCATTTTTTCTGAATACCCCCTGCTGTTACTAGAAAGATTCTTCCGGTTTGGTAACTCTGTGGACTGCCTTTATCCATTAGCTATCCAAGTCATGATTTTCATATGATAGTGTAGACATGGCTTCAATAAGGAGTTGCCGCTGAATTATAGTTCTCTAAGCGATACCAGATACTTCTGCCTCGATGTTGTGGTTTTCTATGGTTTGGAGATACTTCTCTATATCCCCTGTATGCCGGACCTTTTCCATCTCGGCTAAGGCTTTTTGTGCCTTATGCAGTACTGAAAAACTATCTGTAACTTCTGCTCGGAAAGTGATCCAGAAATCATAACCCTCATGTTTTGGGCATCAGAGGTCCCCTGTCATTTTCTTCTGATAGGTTATCCAGAAAGGGGCTACCTCGGTTCCTTCTATTCTTCCTAACGCATACTAGATGGGTTCTTCATCGTTTTCCTATTGCCATGGGTTTCTCCCAAAGTACTCCTCGCAATTTAATAATCATACTCGCGTATCCAGAGTAAGCTTATTCTCAAACTTGAATGGTAGATCCGCTTGCCGGCGGTTGGTCCTTGACAATGCTTGCACTAGTCGGTCGAGCCATGCGTCTGCTTCAGATTCAAATTTATGGCCTGGCAAGGACCTTCATGATGGCTCACCACCTTGTCATGAGGGGCTACCTCCGTCTTCAGACCCAGGGTCATCTTCTCACGGGTTCGGTGCATTTGCCTGAGGGGGCATTGGTGGTTCCTTTCCGCCATATCCGTTTCCATCCCCTCGATCCACGGCATTTCCCTTGCCTCTAAGGGGAATGAACTGGAACTCTTCTCTGCCATCGGCTGTGGTTCGTTTTTCCAAGCCCGGATTTTCCACCGGCTGTGGTTCCACTGTTTCCAACATCCTTTGCAGGTTCTTCGCAGCTTGACGTTGCACTAAAGTTTTATTCCTCCGCGTCAACATTCGATTTAGTGTCTTAGATGCAGTATTCTGCCTGACCACATAGGCCTCCCTTTCTGCTCGCTCCTGTTCGAGTAGTGGAGAAGTCCTCGTAACTCCTGATTGGTGCGCTCATGTTTTCTTTATGCGGCCACGTGTCTTTGAAAGAGTTCAGCTTTTTGCCTCGCCAACGCCTGTTTTAGCTGGCGGTCTCGATCCAGCGACTCTTTTCCTGTTGTCACAATGTTAGCCTGAAGTTGGGTACTTACCGCTTCATGGTTTGCAGCCCGTTATTCCTGCGCCCCCAACTTTGCCTCAAACCGTTTGTTGTTTACATGTTGAAGTCCAGCGGTTTCAGTTGGTAACATTTCAAGTCCCGAATTGACTTGTTTCAACTCTTCGCCAAGCATTTATTCCCCCAAGGTTATCCATTGAGCATGGTGCTGGAGTTGGTTTGCCTGATCCTGAGCATGACCAGATAGTGCACGGTAGGCCAGATGTTGCACATCAACTGATTCCAGGAGGGTACGGTCCAAGTAGCTCTTTACCTGGCCTATGCGTTCCGCTTATCTTTCCATAGCTCGATTTCCGGCGTCGGGGGGACGGTGAGTGCTTTATCACGTTACAGGGCCTGACCTTCGGACTACACTTGGCTGTGAAAGGTGGTGGAGTGCCAAAGGTGACCTGGAGCGTCCAGGTACATGGTCGCTTCCAACCAGAGAGACTTCTTCTATCTCATACATGGCTTGGTCCGTGTCGGCAGTCTATTGTCGTACCATCTCTTTTTAATGGGACACCGGATGTTTTCATATTCTCCAAAGAGATGGCGTGAAGGATGGGGTGGTAAAGCTGAAAGAACTAGAGGTTCCTCCTTCTTCTGTATCATAATCTTGAAACCGTTTCCACAGGAACGTGGGACAATAAAGGTGTTTGTAGATTTCTTGGAAATCTGATTCAGTCGGGACAAGTAAGGGATCGGTGAACCAGGAGGGTTCCTGAGGGGTTTAGAATTGAATATCCAGTAGGAAGTTTTCAAGTATTTCTTCGTAAGAGAAGATGTATTTTGAGGGACGTAGTTCTTGCAGCAGCTTGTCGAGGAGTGTGAATCAGCTGTGAGCTTTTGTGATTCCTGAGGTATGACCAGGAGGTGTCCAGTAGTCATGTAAAGAGCCTTGGTAACAAGGAGAAATATCAATATACTGTTAAGGGTAGTCGATTCTAAGGGCAAGCGAATCGAATTAAGCTTAAATCTCTTAACGTAAACAGAGTTTGTCTAAGAAGGCTCGTAGGTAAAGATTTTTGAGTCAAAAATAATGATATTGATAAGATCTCTTCTCCGTTGCTATATGATGGCAAAAACTCGCGAGGCACATCGATATTTATATCCTGCATCTGAGTGGTCGCGGACCACAACTGGTTTACATATAAACAGGTATTTTCTTCCCTACCTTCGTCTCTTGACCTGTGAGAGAACCCGCTTTGACCCTGAAACTTTCTCTTCGCGCACACAGCTAATGGTATGATCAGAGCTCCGGACTTCTCTGAGGGTGTGGACCTACTTAGTCTGAGTTGTCACCCTTCTTTCGGCCGTTAAGATATGGCCGCCCAGTTTAGAACATACCAATAACCTCTTAGCTCTTCAAGGAGCCAGCCTGGTTATTGGCCGAGTCTGCTTCGTGCTGTCTTATCCGGCTCTGAAGCTGGCTTTCAGGTTGACTAGAGTTCACGAACGGGACAATACCTTCCAGTCTTCACTGCCTCTCCTTATCAACTTGTTCTGATAGGTACATTGACCTTATAGGCATCATGGGGGCGTCAGCGTACTCTCGGTGTCTATCGGATTAGCCTACTTCAATTTTGCATTCATAGCCGTCTCAGACTACCCGGGCTCTCTGCACTTCAACTGTGTGTAACTCTGCGAGTTCTTGACAGAATCGCTTCGTTACACTTTCCAGACGTAGCCAGAGAGGCCCAAGCATATACCCTTCGGACACCATCCAGTCGGAAGGACGCCGAATCACGTATACGGGATTTCGAGATGTGTTCCAATTACTCGCTTTTCTTAGTCGACAAGCAACTGTACAAGGTGCTTGTGTCGACTCACAGGGCGAAAGCCGGGGCCGAAGGGTGGTAATTGCCTTAAGAGGTTCAGATTCATGCAGTTCCTCCTAAAAAGTCATGTAATCCTCTTGTGAGTCGTTTTTGCCTAACAGATAGTGAATTTGTCACTGGGAGAATTGTCTGTCCACAATTCCTGGAAAAGCTTCATAGAGTTCCCTAATCCTTCAACAGGCTCCCAGCAGTTCTCAGACTCTGCATACCCTTTCTACTTAATAAGGAACTGGTCATGTCCATAGTACTGGGGGCGATGCAACACTAGTGCAAGTTCCCATTCAGGTACTTCTTCAACGAGGATGAGCACTTGTTTCGCATAGGCTCTGCCAAGGAACCTATCATCATCATTCTCAATGAACCTCTTAACTGTAGAGCAATGAAATACTCCTTTCTTGCGGCTGTATATCCTAGCGTCCATCTTAACTGTGTAGTTGTGTGTGTGGGACTCGTATTCCAACACCTATAAGGGTCCTTGCCATCTGGGTTCCTGTGTCTTGCTACTACCAGATTCCGTAGCTAACTGGTCTCCCCTGACCAACAATCGTTAGCCCAAATCAATGGGTTTGTGGGTGCTTATTCTTCTTGCTGCCATCCTGGTACTCCTAAATCTCAGCATCTTGACAGATTGAGAGGTATCATTTCGCAATTCCTGGTGTCTATAGAGGAAGTCATCGGAGGCAGGCACTTGAGTGTTTCTGACTCTGATAGTCGACAGCATAGGGTAAGCTTGTCCATACACTGCTTTGTATGGTGACATGTTCAGGACATCAGGATGTCCTACATTCTCGTAGGCAGCTAACTCCGGAAGCGCAAGTAACTAGTTGTTCTGGTACTTGATAACAACATTCCTTAAGGCAGTCTTAAGTTCTCTAATCGTCCTCTCAACCTGGCCTTTGGTTTTGTGGTGTCCAGGTACTGCCTTAATATGTTTGATCCCTAAAGACTTCATGCTTTGGGTCCAGAATCGCGATGTAAAACGTTGGTCAGTATCAGTGATAATCGAAGTAGGCACTCCATGTGGAGTGAAAATATGATGCCGGAGAAGGGTGAGGGTCTCAATCGCTTGACTGCTTGAGTGTGTAGGGATAAACCAAGCGAATCCAACCACCCTATCCACAACTAGTAGTACTGTGTCGTACTTGTTGTTTCCAGATTTGTTGAATGGTCCTGTAAAGTTGATAGCGTAGGAGGTGAATATCTCGAAGGGTACTGCCATGGACTGTGCCTGGCCTTCAGCTAGCTTGTTGCGTTCCTTATTCCTTTGGCATAAATCGCATTGGCAAACATAGTCTCGAAAATGCTTCCTGATCTCAGGCTAGAATATGTATTTTGTAGCATAATGTAGTTCCTATCTGAGCTGTGGTGTCCTCTGTTGTGGTACTCATCAATAACGATCTCCCTTAGTGTCATCCCATTCTCTGCATGTCGCTTAGGTATGTATAGGCAATCTTGACCTCCACTGGTCGTTGCCAAGACCGGTCCTACACCGATCCTATAGTGGAATAGCTTGCTACCTCTTTTAGTATAGCTAGGCTCAGAGGCCTGCTTATACAGGTCATCCTTCCTATCAGCTTCCACAATCTTTCTTCTGCATAGGCGGCTCGTTTCTACCACCACTGCTTCCGTATCCCGTTCATCCTCTACTCACTCAAGGTCTGGTACTTCCTCTTCCTCGTCCTCGGGAACCTCTTAGAGTGTACGCTGGTGGAGAGGGAGGGTTGGTTGCTCGATGACTGATTAAAGCCTTGGTTAGCCGAGTACCGCATTGGAGTATTGTAACGGGGGCACCCAATAGGAAGATGGATCCTAAGGTTGCGACCGCACCAAAAGACTCAACGCAAAGTTCACAGAAGGTAAAGATAAAAATAATTGAATCAAATGATAATACTTAATATCGTTAAGCCAGAGCTTCACTCAATTCAAGTCTTCTCGAGAGGATAGTTGGTTATCAGAGTAGAGTGCCGTTCGCGTTTACTTAAGTAGAATTATAAAAGCCAACGGCACCCATTCCTACTCCGACCGTTAAGAGAGCTCCCTTCTCCTCTCAGGGATCATCTGACACATGGCCCTTCCGGAATTAACTTCATGGCCTATGGATCGCTCGGATAAGTTCAGTCCGTTCCATCATAGAGGTGTTCTGCAATGCATTTTGATTTTGCCAGCAGGAAAGAAAAACCTTTCCGATCACCGTCTTGTCAATGGCCAACCGAAAATCCGACTTTGGACCCAAACCTAGGTATGAGACTCAGTAGCCCTATGGCTTTTTCCGTCTATGCAAGCACTGCAGTCAGCTGTGTCTACTTGGCCTATCGGCAGCTTTTCTTGTGACTGCCTAGTTCCTCCAGTAAGTATCTTTACTGAGTTGGCTAAATAGGCACTACCTATAGCCAACCGTTCAGGGATCACCTTAGCCGTGATAAGACTGAATGCCTCTTAGAGTCCTGTAACGTCCCCCAGTAATGGTATAGCGCCTGGGCTATCGTTGTGTAAGTAGTAGAGTTTTATCCGAACAAACTTCCATTTATCCCTGACTCTCAGATAGCTATTCCGGGGGACCCCCATACCTCCCGTAGGGATTATAGGCACCTAGAGTACCCTCGGAAGGCCATCTGATGTCAATACTAACAACTTGCCAGTGTCGGCCGTCGCCCACCCATATATATATCCTGCGGACAGCATCCGGTTGGTAGGACGGCAGTGATGTATACGGCGTTACACTACCACCTTCGATTTCTCAGTTTTGTTAGGCTTTTACCAACTGTCACCCTCTCCCACCTGTCGCAAGGGGCGAATGTGGGAGCCGCAAGGGGGTGTTGGAGGTGCCAAAATCACTTCAACGACGCTGGGGTACTTGTAGACGGATTTCACGTCTCGCGTAACATTAGGGGAGGGTAACTTGAGGTGCACGATTTCATCCGCTAACCCCAAGGTAGGGTAACTGGGCCCTATCATGGTGCAAATCGCTGCAGAAGTCTGTGTTACGCCCCTTTGCATCACCAGAGGGTTCCACGTAACTGACCTATTGGTTATACGCGATTCCACGAGCTACTAACACCTGGTTACACGAATGTAGCATGCCCGGCGGCGTCTACACTGCTTACCATGTTTTCCTGGGGCTCCCTGTTACCCTGCCTAAGTGGTTACCCTGCCTAACTGAGGTGATGGGTTACCCTTTTTAAAGTGTTACCCTGCCTAACCATGCCTGCGGGTTACCCTACTCAAGAGGGTTACCCTGCCTGACTGTAGCTCCGGGTTACCCTGTCTAGCGGGGTTACCCCACCTAAGTGTGCAACAAGGTTACCCGGCCTTGCTGGGTTACCCTATCTAACCAGGTACCTAAGTACCCTTTCTTCATGAAAGGTACTTATGGTTGCTATGTCACTTTGCAGGTATCTGGTACCGTTCCTGTCCACGCCCTAGTAGGACCACTGGCTGGGCTGAGGTTCGGTAAGCTATACCAACTGATCTAGGGGTCGTTACACTACTCCCCTCTTCTATAAGTCTCTCCTCAGACTTAGTTTTCTTGTGTGGGCTGAATTTTTCCCACTTATCCCCATTTCAGGTACTTTTCATACACGGTAATCCCTTGGCTTAGCTGGATACCGGTCATGAAAACGCAGCAATGCCTCGCCTGCGGTTCCTTCCAACATCTCGAACTGCTCCCATGAATTTTCTTCACTGCCATACCCTTACCACGACACTAAGTATTGTACAAACCGCTGTGGGAATTTTGCTCTCATACTTCCATACCACCGGCTATCTACTATTCCTCTTATTATATAGCTGGGGTCCGAATCAACGATTTCAGGTTCTGGTATAGTTCTAGTAGGTCTGCCTACCAGATCCTCATGGTAAGGTTCCATAAGTCCCACATTGAAGACCGGATGGATTGTCCACCTTGCAGGCAGCAGTAGCTCATAAGCACATGTCCCTATTTTCATCTTAACTACAAAAGGTCCAAATCTCTTGTAGTCTAGTTTCTCCATAGGTCGCTTAGTGCGAATGTTACGTCGGTCCAACATAACACGATCTGCCTTCTTAGCTCTTCCTTGGACAAGATACTCGCGGGTGACTTACTCCAGTACTGGAAGACGCTTCTGGTCATGCCATTTCCACTGTCGTTCCTTGGCCCTTTGTAATGTCTCTAGAATGTCTTGCCATATACCCTCCCAATCCTTGACGACAAGTTCACTGTTTGGGTGTATACTTTTATGTTCAGACACGGCCCAGGGCCAATTGGGCCGTGGCACAAACCCGTAGTTCGCCTCGAAGGGTGATACCTTCGACAACTCGGATACTGACGCAATTTTTGCGTGCTCCGCTGAGGGTAGCAGTGCAGCCCAATCGTCTTGCTGGTAGGAACAGTAACTTCTTAGGTACTGTTCCAAGGTCTGATTAACCCTCTTAGTTTGCCCATCTGTTTACGGATGGAAGACTGACGATACATTGAGTTTGACTTGTAGAAGATCCATGAGACTCATCCAAAACTTGGAGGTGAAACGGGTATCGAGATCAGAAATAATCGATTCTGGGAGCCCATGCCATCGCTAAATCTCCTTCAGAAATATGAGTGCAAGTTCCTTTATGGGCACCTCAGTTGCTCAAGGGATAAAGTGAGCCATGTTGGAGAATCTATCCACTGTGACCCAAATCTTTGTATATCCCTCTGAGTTTGGTAATGCCACAATGAAGTCTATGGAAATAGCATTCCATGGTCTTATCGGAACTTCAATAGGCTCAAGCAAGCCAAACTTCTTATGCCGGATTGTTTTCCGTCTTTGGCATACATCACAGGCCTTAACATATTCAGTGATGCCTTCCTCCATTCTCGGCCAGTAGAAGTTTGCCTTAACTCGTGCTATTGCCTTGTATGTTCCAAAGTGTCCCGCGATGCGTGAATCATGTTCTGCTTCCATGATTGTTCGCTTAAGCCCCTCGTCTTTCGGAACATACCACTGATTCTTGTAGGTAAGCAAGTCCTTTTCCACATCGAAATGGGCATCCACAGTGTTACTTTTGTTAACCACTGCCTTCAGTACTACCAGGTACGCCTCATCTAGTTTAGCAGCAGCACGCAAGGCTGTCAGAAACCCAGACTGCAGGCGAAACCCTTGACAAGTAAGTAGCATCTGTGGGCGCAGCAGGTCTCGTTCCTGCGGTATGTGCCACTGCCCAGGCCGAAAAAAGGTTTGTGGTAGAGGATCACTCCCCCCTTCCGGGAGGTATTCCCTACGCCTCGATAACGCATCTGCCTTCTCATTAAGCCGGCCTTCTCGGTACATCACCTTGAAGTTATACGGCGGTAGGAATTCCGCCCAGTGGTGTTGCCTCCGGTTTAGGACTTTGGTTCTATTAAAGTACTCCAGATTCTAGTAGTCTGTATATACCACAATCTGGTCCTCCACCGAGCGCAACAGATGATCCCATTCCTTGAATGCTGCGACGATCGCCATCATCTCTTTATCGTGAACATTGTAGTTCACCTTCACAGGCAGGAACCTCCTACTGTGATAGGCCACTGGGTGCCATTTCTGGTCATCACATAATTGGGATAGCAACGCACCCAATGCGAAATCACTGGCGTCGGTCTCTAACTTAGTGGGATGAGAGCCATCAAAGTGTGTCAGAATGGGACCAGTGGTGAACAACTCCTTTAGATGTTCAAATGACCGCTCCCAAGCAGGTGACCAGTCCCATTTTACATCCTTCTTGGTCACATCCGTTAGAGGTTTTGCCACTTACTAAACCCGTTGATGAATCGACGATAGAAGTTCGCAAAGCCCATGAAGCATTGAACGACAGTTATGTTCTGAGGAGTCTTCCAAGCCTTGATCTCCTCTACCTTACGAGTCGTCATAGATATCCCATGCTTAGACATCTTATACCCTAGGAATTCAACTTCCCTTTGGTGGAAGCTGGACTTCTTTATGCTAACGCAAAGACCTGCCTTGCGCAGTTTCTCCATTACCTGACGAACTTACTAAACATGTTCTTCGATCGTCTCTGAGTATATCAAGATGTCATCCATATATGCGATGACTCATGCATCAAGCATATCACTGAATACGCTATTGATCATACTCTTGAAGGTAGATGGTGCATTGCATAGCCCTAACGGCATTACCGTATACTCGTACAGGCCATAACGACTCTCAAAGGCGGTTTTCCTTTCTTCACCCGGTGCTATCCGGATGAGATAATAGCCATTTTTCAGGTCCAGCTTAGTGAACACTGTGGCTTTTCCAGGCCTATCTCGTAGCTCGTTCATCAAAGGCAAAGGATACTTGTTCTTAATAGTTATCTTATTAAGCCCTCGATGGTCGATAGATAACCGAAGCGTTCCATCTGGCTTCGGCACAAACAGGATAGGGGCTCCGGCGGACGACGTAGAACGCCGGATCTTCCCTTGTTCCTCCATTTCCTGGATGTATTCATATAGTACATCTAATTCTCGCTTAGAGAGGGGGTATAAGGGCCCCGATGGCGGTTTGGCCCCTAGCTCGAGTTCAATCCTGTGATCAAACTCAGTATGCCAGGGAAGGGAAGTTATAATTTCCTGACTGAAAATATCTGCATAATCCCTATACTCTGGTGGTAGGCTGAAGCTAATGTCCTTGCCATCTTCTTCAGTATATATTGCCATACCCAAAAGGTATACCTGACTACAGTTCTCAGCTAGGAGTTCTTCTCTGGTAATGAACTCCATTCTTCGCTTAGCGACAAGACAGTTTGTCTTACAGTATTCTGAACGCCACTTCAGAATACCAGTTTCCCAGTCAATATCGGGATTGTGGTCCTTCTACCACAACATCAGAAGATAGCCGTCTAGCTTGGTGTCCGGCATATCCGCAAGTTCGAACCTTATATCATTCACATGGTCGCCTATCTTCATTCCCACCGCCGTGGTATAATGTTCCCCGGACACTGGAATCTGGTTGCCACTTGCATCAGAGATTGGTGTCTGATGTTTCCGACGGATACATGGTAATTGAGCTTTCTTTACCCACATGCTACTTAGCACGGTACCCGTAGCGCCACTGTCCAACAAAAGTGAGGCTTGCTTACTATTTCTATGCTTCTTGAAATTCCAGTCCAAGCGGAGTTTCACGTGTATTGACCTAGTGTGGGGTGGCGGGCCAACTAGCCTCGGCCCCTTAGCGGGTCTTTCTTCGCTAACAGATTTTGTTCGCTTAAGCATCATAATATATCTCTCGTATATAATAAAGTGTGGGTGTTTACTATCACGCCAGCAAGATTTCGGGTATTTAACCCTCCTCAGGTAAACTTGTAAATAAGTTCAAATGCTTAATCAAGTCCTGCCTGATTGATATACATAAGTGAAACTAAACCAATGAAACCAGACCATCTCTATCGGTCTTCCCCAAGGAAAGCAAACAACAAAGGAAATAAGTAATAAACTCTCGCAAAACCTTAACAAAAGAAAACCTGTAATCCCACCCTGTCCTGACAGTGGCGAATCAGCCTTGTTCTTTTGTAAGGGTTAGGGGACTCATCTAGTCAAATTTCCCTTTCCTTCTACCCTTTTCCTCCGCGCCTTAATGCAAAGAGTGGTAGTCAGCTTTCTGGTTTCTCAAACACTGCCTAAAGGGCTTATCTAATTAATTCCATCGGTATCAACCTCCAAAACCGGAGGGGAGCCGCGGACCTCGGTAACCCTTTTGACAACAGGTGGTGGAGCCTCAATGCGACGGTGTTTAGATACCGTAGGTGCTAAATGCTCAGCCTCAGAAGCAGACCGCCCGCGTGAGGGTTTGATTGATTGCACTACGGGTTCGGGAGCAGTACACTATTTCCAAAAGTGACTCACGGTCCCACACCGGGAACCTTGCTTTAACGGACGGCGGTTGTCAATCAGAGTAGCCGGAATATTCCGATATTTGATTTCATAGTCTGATTTCTTAACCCGGGAGGGGTTGACCATGCTCGCTTGAGGCCGGGGATTTGGGTTCCCAGGGCCTCGCTCCTTCTTTCGTTGTCGCTTAGCGACCGTGGACCTGTCATGTCCTCGTTCGTGGGTGGTAGGCTTTTCCTTAACAACCGTTCTATTGAAGGATGCAACGTCTTCCTGCTGATGGCTGGTGTTGCGAAGCAGGTTTAGGTAATCAATGTATGCTTGCCGCTGTGTAGTTTTCAGACCACAAGCATTTCGCAATTCAGCGGTCATACCAATGCGGGCCTTGTCCTTCACTACTACCGCCTCATAATGCAACTTACTGGCTAAGCGAATGAGTTCATCGACAAATTGGTCCACCTTTCCTGGCTTCATAGCCAAACCATTCCACTCACAAAGAGAACGATCCCGATCTGAGTGACCGCAGAAACTAGACTCTAGTCGTTTTCGGAAGCCTCCCCAAGTGCGCAACTCCTTGCTTGGGTTAAAGGTCACTCCTGCCCATTGAGCGGCATCCTGAATAATGTGTACCAGGATGCTGTTGTACCATTTCTTTGCGGCCCCTTCAAGAAGCGCGATGATCAGGCTGACTTTATCCATATCGGACAGCTTACAGTGTCGATAGTAGTCAAACCTAATCTCCGCATCCTGGATGAATCGCAGTGTGTCAAGTGGGTCTCCTTTGAACCCCTTGATCCCCAATTTGTCGGGCTTCTTCAGCCGAGTATGGGATTTCTTGTTGGACTTTCGAAGAAAGTCCGTCAAGGCTTAACACAGCTCATCATACCGTCGCTTCTTAGCATCATTCCAGCGCGACTTGCGTCGGCCCAGAAATCAGCAGAGATCGGGGAGGGAGGAAGAAGTTTCGTCGCTACTCCTCGAGGAGTCGGAATCACGCGGTACTCCTGCTTCGCCGACGTTTCTACCACCTGGTGGTTTGCTACCACCAACTCCACCAGTGTTTCCACGCGGAGTCCCAATGGTTCCTCATATCCGCTAAAGCGGTCCTCCGGGCTTTCATGACTGGCTTCTGGGAGAGAAGCTTGCGGAGGGGAAAACAGTCTTGTGCGAGGTGCAGGGGTAGGAGGACCTGTATCAGCAAGGACCTTATCCACTCCCCTCTGAACTAACTGTTGGAAGCAGGGACAAGCTCCAACATCGGTATGGTCTTCCGAACCACAGAAACGACACTGGGTCTTTTTCAACTTCGGACCTTTTGGATTTTGCATTATGGGTTCACCGGTCCCTTTCGTACATGGCGGGCTATGGTGAAATGTGATATTCCTATCAGGTCTTCCCTCGATCCTACAAGTACGAGAACAATAAGCCGTAGCCGACTGCGCTTCTACCCCTGGATACCCAGTCCTTCAGGCGCTACCCGTGGGTTCGGCTGGAGCCGGCTGTGCTGTCGGAAGGACAAGCGGTGCCGGATTTTGTGGTGTGGCAGGCAAGGGAGTTGCCTCTGCCACTGCATATGGTCGCTCAGCTACGAAAACTATAGTTGGCGTAGATGGCGCAGCCGGAAGGGCTACAACGGCGGCCGTAGTTTTAGATTTTCCGGGTCTCTTGTCCTTTGTTACCCGTGCGAGGCGTGAAGACCTCCGCACCGTGCCTGAGCCAGAAGGGCTCGGATATCGGCTGGCTAGCTGGGCTTCAACAGTGAGGGCGAAAGGTGATACCTGCGATGTGCCTGGAGTGAGGCCAAGTCCCAAAGCTTCCCAGGCATGTGGCGTTAAATGCTCATTCCACGTGACATTTGCCATGGCTTCCGCAGAGTGCGGGGCAAAACTGATCGGTCCTGTGCGGACAAGGGGAAGCGGAGGATCTTGCTTGATAAGCATATCATTTTCGGAATCAATGCTGATGCCTTGACTCACAGCCCACTCGAGGGCCTTTAGGCGACCCTTCAGCGCTTGCGCTGTCATAACCTGCTGGCGATAGGCATCTAGGACCTTCTTTACCCAGTCGGTAGCCATGTTGACCATTTTCTCTTGAAAATAGGTCTGCTTTGCCTCCACAAAGCATTCGAGTTGGGACTGTGCTTCCATGAACCTACGGCCTACTTCATGTAGGATGTAATTCTCAAAGACTTCGTGGGTAAAGCGTTCAAAAGTAACCCCTTCAGGGACCGCCTCAGCTACCATCACAGAGGGATTGTGGGTGATGGATTCCATAAGTGCCCTAGGATGGAGGACCACCATGGTCTGACATTCCTCAGGCACCTTGATGGGTGCCGCTTCAATCAACTTTGTAACCCACTTCCAACCCAGGCACCTTAGGTCTGCGATAACATCGTAGTCCAAGGAGGGACCCGGTGTGGGAGGGACGGTAGTCCGCTGTGAACGCGTAAGAGACATTTCAGACATAATACTTTCCACCCTGGGCTACTTAATCCTGACAAGGTTACCAGTACTCGTAAAGGTCAGAAAGGGGTCTCGAGGAGCAACAATTCTCCGGACAGAGTTAAGGGAAGAGCTTAAAAATATACTGTAACGGGTGCATCCTATAGGAAGATGGTTCCTAAGGTCGCGACCGCACCAAAAGACTCAACGCAAAGTTCACAGAAGGTAAAGATAAAAATAATTGAATCAAATGATAAAACTTAATATCGTTAAGGCAGAGCTTCACTCAATTGAAGTCTTCTCGAGAGGATAGTTGGTTATCAGAGTAGAGTGCCGTTCGCGTTTACTTAAGTAGAATTATAAAGCCAACGACACCCATCGCTACTCTGACCGTTAAGAGAGCTCACTTCTCCACTCAGGGATCATCTGACACATTGCCCTTCCGGAATTAACTCATGGGCCTGTGGATCGCTCGGATAAGTTGAGTCCGTTCAATCATAGAGGTTTTCTGCAATGCATTTAGATTTTGCCTGCAGGAGAGAAAAACCTTTCCGATCGCCGTCTTGTCAATGGCCAACTAACAATCCGACTTTGGACCCAAACCAAGGTATGAGACTCAGTTGCCCTATGGCTTTTTCCGTCTATGCAAGTACTGCAGTCAGCTATGTCTACTTGGCCTACCGGCAGCTTTTCTTGTGACTGCGTAGCTCCACCGGTAAGTGTCGTTACTGAGTTGGCTAAATAGGCGCTACCTATTGCCATCCATTCAGGTATCACCTTAGCTGTGATAAGACTGAATGCCTCTTAGAGTCCTGTAACTTCCCTCAGTAAGGGTATAGCGCCTGGGCCATCGTTATGTAAGTAGTAGAGTTTTATCCGGACAAACTTCCGTTTATCCCCGACTCTCAGATAGCTATTCCGGGGGACCCCCATACCTCCCATAAGGATTATAGGCACCTAGAGTACCCTCGGAAGGCCATCTGATGTCAATACTAACAACTTGCCCGGGTCGGCCGTCGCCCACCCCTATATATATCCTGCGGACAGCATCCGGTCGGTAGGACGGCAGTGACGTATACGGGGTTACGATGCCACCTTCGATTTCTCAGTTTTGTTAGGCTTTTACCAACTGTGACCCTTTCCCACCCGTCTCAAGGGGCGAATGTGGGAGCCGCAGGGGGGTGTTGGACCCGCCAAAATCACTCCAACAACGCAAGGGTACTTGTAGTAGGATTTCGCGTCTCGCGTAATGTTAGGGGAGGGTAACATGAGGTCCACGATTTCACCCGCGATCCCCAAGGTAGGGTAACTGGGCCCTATCATGGTGCAAATCGCGGCGGAAGTCTGTGTAACACCCTTTTGTGTAACCAGAAGGTTCCGCGTAACTGATATATTTGTTACACGCGATTCCACGAGCTAGAAACACCTGGTTACACGAATGTAGCACGCCCGGCGGCGTCTACACTGCTTACCATGTTTTCCTATGGCTCCCTGTTACCCTCCCTAAGCTGTTACCCTGCCTAAGCTGTTACCCTGCCTAACTCAGGAGATGGGTTACCCTATCTAAAGGGTTACCCTGTCTAGCGGGGTTACCCTACCTAAATGTGCACCAAGGTTACCCTATCTAACTAGGTGCCTAAGTACCCTTTCTTCATGAAAGGTACTTATGGTTGCTATGTCACTTTGCAGGTGTCAGGTACCGTTCTTGTCCACGTCCAAGTAGGACCACTGGCTGGGCTGAGGTTCGGTAAGCTATACCAACTGATCTAGGGGTCATTACAAGCATAGGGGCCGCTTTGGTTCCTTTGATGATTGTTGTTAAGAATTCTCCTGCTTCTTATATTCCTAACTCATGTCTCCTAGTTCTTCATTCAAATGTTTGCAGATAGCATCTAGGTCCAGTACCAGCTGTGGAGGTAGCATGATCCTATTCCTTTCTTCGCAGCTAGAGACTAGATTGGGTAGACCTATCTTGTCTCTGAGCTTCAGGTCCTCATCGATAGTACACAGAAGATCACAGCATCCGGACCAGTACAGGGCCGCATGATTTCTCTCTTCATCACTAATATCTATGGTGACTCTGTCTCCCCAATCGTTTTCTTTCCCCATTGAGCAATCAGAGTTATCCGATGAAAGTGGTTCTTCAACAGGATGTAGTTCAAAACGCTACATATTTGAGGATGTAAAAGGTATGTTGTTAGGGTTAGAATCTTCTTCGTTGGTAGGTTCTTGAGCGTAGTTTGGTTCTAGATCAAATTGCGAATAAAGGCTACTAAGGGCGTCTGCTAAATAGTTTCCCTTCCTAGCCCTATAACATATCTTTGCCTCGCATTTTCCAAAATGAGTTTGCCACCTCTGCTGCTTACGTTAGGGGTTCTTGGTTGTCTTCAGGTACACCAATGGTCTGTGGTAGGTTATGATCGTAAATTCATACCCTGCAACAATACGATCAAAGGAGGTTAAGGCATCCAAAATTGCAAGTGCCTCCTTATTGGTAGTTCTGTAATTCATTTGTTAGTGGCCGAATTTCTTGCTGTACAAGGCCACAGGTCTCGCAGTTTCAGGTGTGTCTCCTTGTCCTACCCAAGCTCCCACCCCTTAGTCAGAGGCATCACTAATGAGCCAATCTTGTGTTCTGAGGTGTGGTAGATCGGTCTCAAGACTTGATTCTGTTTGGCGATCTTGTTCACACTCTCGATGAATTGATCATGTGTTGATGTCCTGACAAACTCCTTATATCCTGTAAGGTCCGGCATGGATGCTATTATCGTGGCGACATGTGGTAGGAATTGGCTAATGTAGTTTACCAATCCTAGACACTCATGTAGTTGCCTTATATTCTTCGGAGTTTCCCACTCCTCAATCCTCCTGATCCTTTCGGTAGATGCTCGAAGTCCCTTGTCATCGGTGACATTGTCTAACACTTGTAATTCCCTGGGAATGAAGTCCGACTTCTTTCTGCTTATAAAGAACTGCGCATTTTCAAACCTGTCACACACCGCTTTAAAGTGTTTCAAGTGGTTGGCCTCTGTATCAGAGAATATTAGTATATTGTCAATTTGAACCCACACAAATTCCCCTAAGTAATCGGCGACTAGATCTGACATGATCCTCATGAAGGTTCCAGGTGCATTCATGTCTCCTTAAAGCATAACTTTGGTGACGAAACATCTGAAGAGTGTTTTGAATACGTTATATTTGCCATTGTTAGGGTGAACCCTGATTTGAAATTACACATTGCTTAGGTCGATCTTGCTTCATTATCGAGCCATTACTAATGCATTGAGCAATCTCCTTTGGTTAAGAATAGGTTCGTCATCCTTCTGAGTATTGTCATTTCTCGCTGTAAGGTGCGCTAGATATCTGATCCTTCCTTCAGTCTTCCCTTTGACTGACATAAACATTGGTACAGCTCCTAGCCCTTCTGCTCTTTCGATGACTCCTTCTCGCTTTTTCTGGTCCTGCCATTCCTGGAGTCGAATCTCGTACTTTTCTGGTAGTGATTATGTTGGCATCGTCTTCAGCTTCTCTCGATCCTTCAATCTGATTCAGTGGTTGATCTTCCTTAACCGTAGTAACCTTTCTGGAATCGTATCGGGGAATACCTTTGGGTATTGTTCCATTATCTATTCTCTGCTTGTAACAGCTGCTCGATTTCTGGCAGTTGTTGATGTGCAATGACCTATATCTTATGGTTAGGAAAATAAATTCTCAGCTTTCCACATTCTACTGATGCTTTGTTTCGCGATAGGAATGGCATTCCAATCAAAGCATTCTACTAGGCTAAGTTTTCAAACATCATTCTATTTCCTGTAGTCTTCATCTTCCCAATAGCTATGCTGACATTACATTCTCTCTGGGATTCAGATCGTGACCCTATCATGGCTATATGAATGGTTGTAGGAGATGCCATTTTGGTACATGGGATTCCATGTGTAATGACAAAGGTTGCGCTCAATAGCTCTGTTCCTATTGTTCATGTCTCAAATAGGACTCTCACCTGTTTGCAGTTAATCAAGATCGTTCCTTCCAATGCTGTGTGACTCTGATCACCTTTGGGTAGCGTATTCGGCACTGATGCATTCGTCTTGCGTTCTAGGGCATTGACATATACTTAATCTTAGCTGCTGGCCTCTTCAACTCGATTCGATGATGTCTCCTTCGTGGGTGTCTTTCCTTTGCCTTTGTCACTTTTCTTGGGGCAATCCTTTGCCACATGTCCTTTACTTCCGCAGTTGAAACATGCTCCCTTTTCTCTTGGAGTCTTTGTTTTGCTAGATTCCTTTTTCTTCCATTGAGGTTTGTAGTCCATCTTGGATTTGTCTTCCTTGTATTGAACCTTCTGCTTATCCTTTCCATAAGGTCCTGTATCGTGGAGGATTGCATCAACTCTCTCTGCATAGGCTATTGTGGTCTGGATTGTTTCGCTAGAATCATACCATGTTTCCACATCTCGCCTAATCCTTGTGTGCATACATTGGAAAAATCTTCAAAAGAAGGAATATTCAGAAATGGTGTCTTCTGGTAGTCGTGATCGGTACATCAACATGTCTGTAGCCACCTCTGTGATGCACTGTGCATTCCTATTCTTAACTTGCTCAATCTTGTAGAATTGTTTATAAAGGTCATCCTTCTGTCTGGATGACTAGAATCGTTCACTTAACCAAACCTGAAGCTGATCTCTGGTGTAGTTTTCGCAATAGTTTTCTGCCGCCTGGAAAGCTACATCTTGAAGTCTCCCTTCTGTGTACAGAATCCGATAGTTTCTCCCTCCGTCTGTTTTGGGGTTGACTCTATGTAGTCTTAGGTGTAACTGGACTGACTATTACCCACGATCGAATTCTTCTGGTTAAAGGTCTTCTCCTTCCCCTCTAAACTTCTTTAGTGTAGGAACCTTGATGCTAAGCTTCGCTGTAGTTGCTGGGGATGGTTCTCAGGCCACTGGCGCATTACAAGATCCTGGATTGGACATATTGTCGGAATTACTCAAGCTGTCTGAGCTTCCTTCGCTATCTAAGCTGCTTGGATCGTCCTTGGGTGCTCCTGGTTGCTTTCCCTGCAATCCCTCTAGTGTACCAGAGAATTCTCCTGGAGTTCTCACTTTTTCTTTTGCTAGTTCTCTCCCTTATACCGCTAGCAATTAGTTTGCTTGGTCTCGTGATAACGCTCTTCCTGCTTCGTCTACTTTGAAATTGGATGCCGTTGATGGTTCGCCTTTGGTACTCAGACTGCCTTTCTTTTTGGTAAGTTCCTATTGCAGGATCTGCTTACTTGACCTCGTCTGAATTCTCTCGTCACCTATTCTGGACAACTACCTGCAAGCCTGAGGTTTCCAGACCTCTACCTGCTTCTAACTCAACTACTTGTTGAAGTTAAAAAAATGTAACGCCTCCCTGGGTGTATCAGGCACTAAGAGGAATGTGTCTCGGCAGGGTATAACTATAGTAACTCAGATCCCAAACTGTTGGGACTTCAAGTGAGTAGTAATAGCGGAGATCTCGATAAGTAGTTTAACAACCATCGAATACTATATCGCCAGCCTTGCTAAGTCGTAGACTTTCTTGCTGTGGTTTCGTGCAAATGGAAAAGAAGTAACTTCTCAACCAAGTATATTGAAAAAAAACTCTTTCTGTTGAAGAATGCCCTGTCTATGCTCCAGAGGGGCAGTCTTTAAATAGATGATCTCGATTTTGCAAAGCCTTCCATCTTCTTCCATTTCATTTCCAATCAACGGACATAACTAAGCTCCACTTGTAAAGTCCTCCTATCAAACAAATGCCTCATGCCCTAAACGGTTCCGTAAACAAAATATGTATCATCCCGATACATAAAACAAAATTTAAAACATCTCGGGTATCAGCCTGTTACATGATACCCATGTTGGAAAAAAAATACGTTATCACATTCTATGTAGTCATGTGTGTATGTGAGTCATGTAACACATACACATATGACGAGTCACATGTATGGCTGGATTTCACGTGATAAGGAGATGGGTATATATATTTCGGGTTTTCTCCTCCTGTATCCTTACAACTCTGTAGCTCAATAGTGGAATCACAGCTTTTTAGTCTACAAGATACTGCATTCAAATCTCAGGGCCGCCTTATTAAAAATAAGAGAAAGCCTTTGATACTGCAATATTTTCAGGTTATGAGCCCTGGTTAGCAAGACTTCCGCTACCCAACCATATACCCTTTGACAAAAACTGTTTATACACTAAAAACGCTTCTACCGTTACCTTCCTCACACACCTCCTCCTTCTTATGACTCTATGAGGGACGCAGACGTCTACTATAGACGACACAACCAATCTCACTGCAGTAACTGCATTAACACTCGTCCTCTCCCTAAACGAAGAGAGTAAAATCACGAAACAAATGCCACATACCTACTACGACGCAAATGAATACCCAATATCCGAAATCGAAGCCAAAGCATCACAGCTACCACAAGATTTAGCCAGTGACGAATACCGAGGTTATTTCAACCCTACATCGATCATTGACTGTCCTGGTTGTGGGTGATTTAGACCGTTTCCCATAAGTGATCAAAAAGAAACGAACATACTCCCATTCTGTTCTGACGAATTTCGATTTCAGCTTGAGTACTTCACAGTAAAAAGGTTGTACAGTCGTAGAATTATCGGCAGAACAAACCCGTTTCCTCCCAACACCAATTTGAACAACAATAGACCTATCCCACATTAACCGCCAAAATGTCAACCGAAGACACCTCACCAACAGACTCCACAGTAGGACGATTGTCCCTTACCCTAAAAGACTATCCAAAATTGGAAGGACAACGGGACTATCAGGCATGGGTACAAATGTGGAAAATGGCATTCAACGTATGCGATCTATGGCATATAGTCGATGGTTCAACAGAACAACCTGAGCCAGAAGACGAAGGAACCTCCTCCTCAAAAGAGACCAAGGACTGGAATAAGCGAAATGAACTAGCAAAGTTCTTCCTATACCAGGCAGCGGGTAGCTACGCAGCCGATATCACCTGCTACAACTTGGCCTCTGAGGCTTGGCAGTCACTAAGGGACCGGTTTGACAAAGAAACACCATCTACTAACCTTGTCCTTCTTGAAAACATCATCACCAAACTCACCCCTGGTAAAAACATCTCTGAACACATCTCCAACTTCGAAAACGGATGGAACCGGTTATCCCAACGATGCTCAAATGCAAAGTGCAAAAAGGCTGACGACCTCTTGACCACATTAAAAGCGGTAGCCCAGTCTGAAGCTACCAAAGGTGCGTTCTTCCTGCTTTCGATAAAGGAGCAACATGGAGATCTATGTAATATGCTGGCTGCACGAGGAGATGACCGTTATGTAGACATAACGGAATTCTTCGTCAGCAGAGCAGCAGAGAAAACCGAACAAAGGGAAGATGAAAAAGTGCTATTTGTACCAAGGAAACAAAAAGCAACGAAATGCTGTTCCTGGTGCAAAGCACGAGACAAGAAGAGTGACAACCATGACCTCAAGCACTGCCATGGTCTCAAAAGAGACAAGGAGAAAAAATATCGAAACAAGGGACCAAAATCGATAAATGTTACCAACGCTACCGTTATGGTGTTGATGACCAAGTCTCAACAAATTGCGAATGAAAGCGATAGGAGGATGACAATTAGTTGGGCTTGTGATTCAGGAGCCACTGACCACATATCACCAAACGAAGGTGACTTCCTAAACCTATCACCCACAAAAGCAAATATAATAATGGCAGTGTTAAGGTTCGACTATCTATATCGCGCAACCGGCAACGATATATGATTCAGTGTATCAAGACACTTGCTCACTACTATTGCGACTACTCCAAGTCCAATAGTTTTCCTGAGCACTGGATAGAAGAATCTGACAGTCAACTTCACTAGAGGTCGCTAGAGGGAGAGCGGAATGAAGGTTTGATTTGATA
>QFET01007273.1:0-35004 GCA_003316355.1 Tuber calosporum | reverse complement strand
GGCGAAGACAAGGGGAGTACAATATAATGGCTTATAGAGCGAAGGGGAACAATAGGATTGCCGTTCAACCAAGTGTATTCACTGTCTAGGCATCTGTCTGAAGTCTGAAGTCTCCTGCTAGCCAGGAGACTACTCTTAAATACATGAAATCTTTCCAGCAAAAGCTGAGGATCTGGAAACCCGCAGCCACTACCATTACCGGTGAGTGTACAGCTACCGGAATCCTGTGGCCCTGCCGGAGTCCTGGAAAGCCTGGGGCTTTCCCACAACACTGCCTCTATCCTACCACCGGTATACATGACCTGTTCCTTCCCTTGGAGCTCCTGGGGCACAATCCTGCCGATCCTCCAAAGCATACAGTGATAAGGGCGCCGGAATCCAGAGATTCCGGTAAGGAAATCAAATACAAAAGAAATCAAATCAAGTGAATGTAATCTGACAAAGGAAAGGCTAACGAGAGTGGGAATATAGGTACTGGAACATGTACACATGTTACATGTTCACATCTGAACTAAAGAGAGAAAAGACGAAATCATTAGTGATAGAAACGAGGTTGAGTACCGCCTTCCATCCACAGACCAATAGACAAACCGAGTGGACAAATGGGACACTCGAACAATACCTACGAGCCTATATCAACTATCAATAGGACGACTGAGCCGACCTACTACCATTGACAGAATTCGCATACAACAACGCAATACAAGAAACAATAAAGACCACACCATTCTATGCTAATTATGCTTTCTATTCAGAGCATGAGGGTATTGGCCACATGATACCAAAAGAAAAACCCTTTAAAGAAGAAATGGGTCAGCTGCACAGTATCCTACATCAGGAAATAGGCTGTGCACAGTTAAGACAGAAGGAGAATTACAATCAGCACAGAAAGCCCGATCTGAATCTCTACTCAAGCGATATGATCTGGTTATTGTCAAGTAACATCAGGACCACAAGACCATGCAAGAAGCTTGATTACAAGGAAATCGGACCATTCAAGATCCATACAAAGGTGGGCACAAGTGCCTATTAATTGACCTTGCCCTAACAGATGAAGGTCTACAACACCTTTCACATCTGACTCATCGAACCCTATCACAACAATCAATTCCCCTGACAAAGTCAATCACCACCACCTACTATTGAAATCAACGGAGAAAGCAAGTACAAACTCGAAGAAATCATCGATTCACCTATACACCAAAGACGCCTACAATCCAGAGTCAAGTGGACTGGCTACTCACCTGAACACAACAAAACGTTGTACCATGTGGAGAATTTCAACAATGTCAGCATCGTCATTGAACTTTTCCATCAGCAGTACCCAGGCAAACTCCGAATGGATTACAGTCAAGATCGACACCGTGGAGGAACAATCTAAGGAACAAATGACAATGGCACCCGCCGACGGTTCGGGCGATAGCCTAAGAGCTATCACACCAACCAGCCCCCTATATGCAACGCAGGAGGAAAGACAAGTACAAGCAGAAAATATCACTCTTTCATGCACTGCCTGCTATGATGACAACTGTCACATTTATTTATGCGATAAGGAAGGATCTAATTAGTTTCCTAAATAACTAAAAATACGCAAACAACAGCAACCCCACAAGGACATGTCCAGGATCCACTGCTTAAAGGACAACTGCTGTGTACATCGACACGACAAAATCGATGCTGGGTATTACCCAAGACACACTGGCCAAGCCGCATCATTAAACAAAAATAATGCAAGCATATAGAAAAGGAAGACAACAGTGAGGATACAGTTGAGGAGAGAGGGGGGCAAAAATGTTGAAACGGATACTAGTCCAGATGTGGGATGACTGGAATGATAAATTGATGAGTTACGAAACCAACTTAACACCGCCAAAGCTACAATTTGGAATCAGAGAGATGATATGCAGACCTACCAGGGGATGATTGCTGACCTAGACTGAACTGTCAGAATGGCAAACCTAACATTGGAAGAAGTCCGCAAAAGTTGGCAGCACGCCAAACATCAAGTTCGGAAGTTGAAAACTGAAATGCATAAGTTTGGGGAAAGCCTGACGAGAATATGATATTGAGCCAAATGGGACTCAGGCTGATCGGAGAGGAGAGCTAATATCATAATTAGTGACTAAGCAAGGAAGGATTTCACATGACTCATAGTTATGAGTCATCAGGCTGTCAGATTTCTTTCTATAACTCAGTAGTAGTCATGGAGTTTCACATGATGCACAGAAGTGCAATCATTGTTATATTGTGATTGGTTGATCATGCGCATGACCCACACCTGTGAGTCATATGATGTAATAAGTTTCGCACATGACTCATATTATGAGTCATGGGTTTCTCACATATGACCACTTTGAGGTACATAACTTTGTTTATGAGTTTCGATTGGTTTGGTACACTGTGCAGTTGACTCAAAGGAGTCAGCTGATGGATTTCATAGTATGACAAAATATGTATCATGCCAAGAGTGTGACTCATAGAGATGAGTCACAAGGCTTAGGGTTAAGGGAAGAGTGTATATAAAAGGACCTCTAGGCGGCCTGTAGTTAGGACATCCTCTGTCTCCTCCACACACCCGGCGATTGAAATCTCAACATAACTAGTTTCATCACCAACTATCCTCCTCCCCTCTCCCTTCCCCTTTGATGGCTATTCGGCCTAGGGGTGTTGGGGGCCCATCCTCCTCTTGTCCCCCTTGCTAGGAGATACCCTCACATACAGGTTCTTGTTGGTTTCATCACACGATGTCTCCTCTCCCTCTCATACCCTGGTTTTGCTTAGCCTCGCTTAGCATTTACACAGTCTGCAACAGCTCTAATTACGCTTATGGTCCGCACTGTCGGTAACGGATGCTCTGCCATTACAGCTCCATCTGGTTAGCGGCTTTAGCAAGCAACACCCTCGGTTAGTAGCGCTACAGTCTCCCTCTCGGTCCGCGGTGCTCGTTCTACAATTCAGGAAAACTGTGGCCCTGGTCTGCCTTGTCTACTGTTTCTGGTAATTGCCTCACCCTCCTTCCCCTCTCCCGTAGGTTGGATCGGCTGGCACCCTCCGGCTCCCCCTCACACTGTGGTGCCCGGCATCACACACCTGCTCCCGCGACTTTTACTACAGCCACAAGCCCTCCTGGTTACGCTCTGTCATAGTATTGCACTGTCTTCTTGGCTGTTGCTAATGCTAGTTATGTTCGAAGTAATGTCTGCTACTATCAGTCGCATCTGGATATAGGTGGCTCCTGGTCCTGTATCTCTTTGAGTGTTGGGATTAGTTTTCGTTTGTAGTTAAATTTTATTTTTGCTTTTTTGCTGGAGTCTATATCAAGGGTTTTCCTTATGCTTTCCTGCTTACCTTCTTCTAGCTTTAACCTTATTGTTTCAGCTATGTGTTTATTTGTTGGCAGGAAGGAATCTGTGGTTAAGCCCATACCAGAGGGTCTTGAAAGTACGGGTTTTGATCCCTGGGGCGGTGCGGGAAGGTTTTTCGACGCCATATCTAGTGATGCATGCGAGCTTTGTACCTCAAACAAAGAATATACTATGGAAAATAAAAATAATAAATAATAAATAATAAATAATAAATAATAAATAAAAAATAAAAAAACCGTCCTATAGTTAGGACTCTTCACGCAACCATCTAAGTTCTTTCCTATATAATTACTTTACCACTTTACCTCCCTGCTCCTCTATTGCCATTGTACGATAGGAACTATAGGGTTCAGCTATCAACACAACGTAGGCATAGGCCTAAGAGCAATAGTGGACATTCGTCTAGTCCTACTCATTACAATAGTACTTCTACCTTGGTTGCTAAAATTAGCGACACGCCCCATACTGGACCATAAGGACGGCCCGGTTACATTCGTCCAACCTACAGAGAAGTAGTTACCTGTTGCAAGTCAGCTGACAGTTTAGGATTATAACAACCGGACCCAGTACTCTTTGAACAAACAGGCTTTTCACCTTGAAAATCATATGTCCCGCCAATCAAATACTCTCATGGGAGCGGAGTTTAATCTAAATTACAAATGCAATTCTGTGGGATTCCACCTTTATCATCACTATAGATAAAATGAAGTTAAAGTGGATTCGGTACTTAATTGTAAGTGGATTGCGATAGAGGGGTGGGTATCCGATTTCGTCGTTTCAATCTTAACTACTCTAGGATCTGTTCTTTATAGTTTTCTGGTAAAGACAGAGATGTATTCATTACAAATCTTAAAACAACTCGCTGTCGCAATAACAATCCCATAAACCAGCCTTCAGAAAATACAAATAGCCCTGAAGCGAGTATTGGTTAGCTGCTTCTCATAGGTCCTTTGCCTTCCTCAGGAACCATCTATCCCTCACTTGCCTTCCCTGGCCTCTCCACTCCAAATATGCATCAAATGATCTTTTCTCCACATCCGTCAATTGGCAGTTAAAAATGATTGCCGTATCACGATATGAGCTATCACCACTAACTTGGACAATAATCTTTTGGTATTTTCTGGCTTCCTCCATTGCACAATTGTACTTCTCGGTATCTGATAGAAGGATAATGCTTCATCATGTGTCGAAGGCCTCATCTTTGTTGCCATATTCACTAGGGTATTCAGTACACAAGAGTACTGCATCGAACTCAGCACTTGTATTTTTCTCCGTCGCGTATAACTTCGTTCTACTCGCTGAAAAGGTTTAATCTGCATCTGGACACTTTCGTATTTCTTTACATATCTTATGGAACACACTTCTTACCTGTGGCTTCACATTGTGCGCCTTACAGGATCTTGACTTAGTGCCCCTATGCCACGCTCTTCTTTCACTCTCATTATTGTTCTTCAGCTTTCCCTAAGGTTTTTGAACTGCTTGCATTATGACTAAGGGAATTTTAGTAGTCTTTCTCTCTCTATCTTGTTTTTTTTATTGGATTTTCAGTTTGACATGTGATTTGGCGTGTTTACTGTCACTTATGTGATCAAGCTGATGTTGTTTTTAGATTCTTTGCCAAGCTCCTATGCTGGATAGCCTTGCCGGTTACCCGCTTGGCGACGGTCTCTATCACCAGAGTAGTTACGGTACCGTACCTTTCCATAAGGTTATCGATAACGATTCGGGCATATCCAGCCACCATCCCCCATTAAAACCAAAATCGCCCAACAATTGACAAAGGATTGTGGGTTTTGATTTGGAGGTGGTTTAGTTGCTCAAGCCAACCGATTCCACTACTAGTATACAAGTATTTTCAACCACCTTTTTTGAGATTTTTTACTTTTTTTTTGTTAAATCCTAGAATTTATTTGCTTAAATAGGTGCAACCCTCTGGTATAAAGGGCCTCCAGAATATCCACTCAAGGAGGTGGAATTGCACATGCAACCTACACCCTCATTATACTCCCCTTGGGCCTCTCCCACAGGACACCCCTGATTTGACCCTCAGGTATGTCAGTCCATAACCTCCCCCACTGGCCTAAGGAAAAAACAAGCAGCCCGAAGTTCCTCTGGTATGGAACCAACCGCACATCCCACACCAAAATGGGTTCCCACACCAGGTCAAGCTGCAAAGAACTGTAAGATAACCCCACACACCCTCAGCAACAAAGCAAAAACAGGTCCAAAAAAGCATAGGCAAGAAGCAACAAGAAACCCCACACCGTAAATCTGCTCCCCAACTGTCGAGGTACCCATAGGCAACCCGCAGTAAACTCCCTAAATCAAATCAAAATCCAACAAAAGAAACCTCCCTGATTTTGACAACTCTTCTGGTTTTCAAAAGTCCCAGCTCATCAGAGAGCAATATGGGGTAACCAGCAATTATTGTCCTCTGCTTATTGTGCAGGGAAACCACAATTTTAGGTAGGGGAGTGATGGCCCAGGCAAATCAGCTGCCATTGAGATTGTAAAAACCTGGCCGGCCGGACAGTGAGCAGCCTGAGACAGTGCAATACCGACTGCATTTTGCCTGTTTTGTCCACCAGGTATGGGTCGTTTTTAAAGTCCCACGATAAAGTTACCCCAGGCCTATGAAGCCCCAAAAGTTCAGCCAGGGGGATTTTGAAACTATTGTTCGGTGTTTACCCCTATTCCCACCTTCCCAAAAGGGAAAGTGAAAACAGGGGTCCTGAAAAATCGCGGAGAAGGAACTTGCCCCCCTGTTTTCGTATTCCTTTTATCTTTTTATACAATCCTCGAGTGGAGACTTTGAAGCTGGTATCATAAAACCGTGCCAACAACGGGCAAGTCCCCACCAATTGATCCAATCTGGCAGCACGACCACAAAGTCGTAAAAAAGTGGGTTTAATATCGGTTATTCGCTTTCCTCCACCTCACCTTATCTCCTTCCAGTGATATTGTGCTACCGGTAGTATTGTACTCGAGTACAGTACACCTACAGTACTGTACAAGTACAAGGTGACCGTATGCCTGCTAAGGCGGTGTCTCCTCTAGTTTTAGGAATAAAATGATTAAGCACCATCACTTGTACAAGTAGCATAACTGTAGAAAATTGCGCCATAGGTCTGTAGAGTTGGGAGCGGTACTAGTGCAAGCAAGGTAATTATCATGCTACGGTAGAATCTGATCCTGGACGACGGCGCTTGCGTCAAATTACCACCAACATTGACCCGTTGTCGGAGAGGACCGGCGCCTGTTACCTCTCAAGCACAATGGTCAATTCGCTCGAGTGCGGTACAGTACTGGTACAGTTGCTGTTTCCGTTTTCTTGCTTATGTGCTTTGCTCGGGAAATAGGGTAAGGCGATGAATGGCACAAGTGTTCGCTGCCACAGCGGGGGCTAACAGTGATCAAATGGAGCATGATACTTGACAATCCGTCAAGCGCTTTATCCGGATACCCCTTCTGACCCCAAGATTCGCGTGTTCAAGTGGAAATTTCGGGTCTTGGCGCCAAAGCATACGGATGACAGTATCATACCTGGCGGTGTGCCTGATGAATTTTCGAGCATTTCTGCCTACATTCTTCCGGCTCTGTTTTAAGAATCATATCACTGATGAGAAGCTGTGGCCCAATAATCAATAATAATGAATAAACAAAATGGGCAATTGGCGAGGGAATTATTGTCGTGCTTGACCCAAACAGGCCGTGATCATCACGGACAGTACGAGTTCTGGGTAGGATTGTCACGGCCATGCAGGGCATGAGTGAAGAGCAAGGCACGCACCGTACGGTAATACGATAGGTGGTGGGTGGATATGGCAAGATCTGTCATGGCATATCCGATTGGCCCACCGGGAGGAGGATCCGGAGCTACTCGACATATTTGTGCAAGTAGAGGCGGACTCGAGTCTGTGGAGGGAAGAAAACTCGAGCACTCGTACCCGTACCAGTACAGGTAAGGAGAGGAAAGGGAGTCTCTCTTCTTTCTTGTCCTGTTTCTTTTTCCTCTTCTTTTTTCCCACCGTGTTAGGGTGGGGGGTTTTCCTCTTATCAAAGGTTTAATTGTTTTCGGCAAAGAGAAGGTTTTCCAAGCTCCTTTTGTCATTATTCGGGGGTTTTCCGGGTCGGGTCATGCTTTTAGGATGCTTGTGTGGAATTCCTGAACACGGCCAGAATCAACCACCTCCTCGCGTGCCATACCGTAATCTCACCGGACTTGCAGGAATCAGCTCGATCCGGCAGGGACCATGAATCAGTGAAACCTTTTTTTCTTCAGCACCATAGTGCAGGGCTGATGAGGGATAGGGTACGAGTAAAGGCGCCATACAGGGGAGGGGCTTATTGAGTGGGGGGGTTTTTTTTTCTTCCTCTTGACTTTTTTCAGGTGAGGTATCAGATGCCGGTATTTGTATCAGAATCTGATGTAATATACTTGTAGGGAAGGAAGGAAGGAAGGAAGGGGTTGGGATTTGTGGTGCTGGGGGGACGGTTGAATAACCTACGGCAGCTGAGGAGTTTTTGCTGTGCGAGTGGCGGGTGCAGCGGGCGAGGCGAGGAGAGGCGAGTCAAATTAGCGATTGTCGCTTCTGTCTTGGTGGCTTGCCTCGGCAGGGAGGAAGCGGATTGAAAGGAGGTGCGGCGAGCGGAAAAGGCACAGATTTTTGTTAAATCCGTGGTATGATTTTAGGTACAAGATAAACTCATCTCCTAGGGTACAACCGGTGTAGGCGGGAAGGATCCCATGACACATAAAAACCCAACTCAAAACACAAACAAAGGAAATAAAAACAAAACCAAAACTAATAAATTCCAAAGGAAATCAATTAACGTTAATCTTGTTCCCACTAAAGAAAACTTCAATAAATCCCCATGCACAAATAATCGTCATGACCTAACCTGATCCGCCCCAGTAAAGGGTGGTTCAACCATCACCCAGGGGAAATTGCCATGATTAATGGAAACAAATGAAATTAAATCCTTCATAAGTCCCCAACCTTTCTTTCCACTGTTTCAAATGTCGGAATGAGCCCCAATATCAAAGCAGTTGGCTTGATAGCCTTCCCTAGCCAGAGCTAAGTTAGGGCACAAGGCTACAACAAGTTCAAAAACTCTCTCCCCAGCCCCACATCTAGGGCAGGTGGGATCTAAATCTGCATTCCTCCATCCACTCTAACCTTTGAGATAGCTCTTCCCAGCCCTTATCTGATGGAGTCTAGTTGCTGTGAACTTGTAGAGTGTCAAGAACGTCCAGCACGACCTAAAGGGAGGCCTATACAGGTAATATGCTGAATATTGTCTGTGGGTCCATTTCTTGTAAATAGCTTCCATTAGTGACTTAAGGGCATTGTTGTAGCATTCGCATTCTGCTGCATCAGTGGGAGACCAAAGGTTTGGTTTCCTTGGAACTGGCTATTCCTTAAATATCAACTGTGCTCGTCGCGCTATACCATCAAGTGGTAGCACCCTCTGAGTGGATATAACGGAGGTGGAGTCCCAAGTCTTGTGCTTCATTCCCCCAGGGCCATTGAAGGCTGCCCTGCGGTTGGCAGGGTATCAAAATGACTGCACCGGTGGGAATCCGGGGGGTAATAGAGCAGTTGCAAGATTGTTGTCAGGGATCGCAGTCATGAATCTGATGGCTGCCATGTCCTGAATCTGTTCGAGGTATGGTTCCAGTGGCATGAGGCAGGCCTCACTTGCCAGCGCCACCGTATTTGTATCGTAAAAACAGTTGGTAATCCATCTCCGTACCCGGTTGAGGAACACTTCTATCATTCTTTGAATGGCTAGTATGGTATCAATGAACTCACTCCAGTACAACATCATAGGGATAATGATACCTTTAGGCATCCGTCTAGCACTAAATGGAGAGAGTCTGCCTCCGGGGGCAAACAGTCTCTTAATATGATCGAACGCTACTTGGGCTAGTGTAACCCTTCTTGTGAAGGGTGTCCTGATCCCGTAGTTCATCTCAAAGTGAGACTCTATCGATTTAACACTTTTCTTGGCCGGCTTGATGAAGTTTCCCGTATTCTGATGCCCATCTCACCTGTATAGACTCTGTCTCAGGGTGTCCTCCAGTTTATCAGTACAGTCTTTGCTGGTGAAAAACACAGCCGTATGTCTTTGGCATCGCTGTCCAACCGCCGGAAGTGTCTTTCAAGAGTTCCTGAATTCTCAATCCAAGAGCCGGATTCCCCCATAACTTGAATATCATCAACTTAAGAGGAAATCAATAGGGACCTGTTGTGATTGTATTCGTGCAGATATTTCACATATATTATAAACAGGATCAGCGACAGTGGAGATCTCTGTAGTATACCCTTATTAACGCATGTAATTGCCCTTGGAGAACCTGGGAAAACTATTGCGCATTCTCTGTAAGATATGAAATTCGAAATCCACCTTACCATATAACTGGGTATTCCAAATTTCCGCAACCTTTCGAGATGGGTCCTATAGTTGACGTTATCGAAGCCAGCCTTGACATCAAGGAACATGGTACTTACTCGACGTCCTGCAGCCTGCCCCTCCTGGACCCAATGTTGTAATAAGATGCTTGCATCAAACGTAGCACTCTCTGGAAGACTGCCTGTCTGTCTTAAGGAGTACAGGCAGGTTCCTTTAGCAAAACCTATCAGCCATGTGTTGATTATCCTCTCGACTATCTTCGAGAATGTCTGCATCAGGGCAATAACCCTATAGCTTACTAAAGCCTCATAGTCCTCCTTCCCCAGCTTCGGCAGAAGGATACCTAAAGATGTTTTAAGGCTGTCGGGGTGTATAGACCATGTAGGCTGGTGATTGATGAGGTCAGGAATGATTCTATAGTCGAGTCGATGGATTCCTTTCCAAACTGAATAAGGCACCTGATCTGGCCCTGAGGCAGATTTGTTGCCGCACTTAGCAAGTGCATTGGCAATGTCTTGTATATCAACTTTCCCTTCGTTGTTCAAACGTATCCAAATGGGAGGGCACACTTGAACTAGATCAGGGTTGGGTGGAAAGAATTGGGTCATAATAGTCTGGCCTAGGGCCGCGGCATCGGTGCACTGTCCAGAGCCAGGGACCTTGGTGCCAAGTCTCTCCTTAGTAAATTGATGAGCGGTCCATACATTGTTCTTCTTCGCATGCTCAAGGAGGGTCCTCCAGTGTACCGCCTTAGCCTTTTTAACCACATTCTGGAAATTCTTCTTCGCTCTTATTGCCTTATCCCACAAAAGGAAGTCCTGGCCTGCCCGTCTGTACGAAGCGTTGCAGTACTTCCTTAGTTGTATGAGGTCCTCATTCCACTATGGTTTCAACCACTTGCATGGCCTCTTGACTGGTGCAAATTTCTGCACTGTATATATTACCAGGGGTAGGTTGTATTCGAAGTCATCTATAGCCCTATCTGGTTGCCCACTAGGTGTTTGTCTGAGTGTAGGGCGCGATCCGCCATTGCCGGGGGTCGATCCCTTCAGCCCCATTTCGATAGGCTCGTTTGGTTTTCGTTTCTCGTGCCATACTAACTTGTCCCAGTCCAGGGATGGTCTGGATTAATTAAATGGTGCTGAGGTGGTCAGGGTGGTAATTACCCGATGGTCTGATCATGTGTATTCAAAGTTGGTCCTCCAATCTTTGATGTGCACAGTGTTTTGGTATAGCCAAGTCAGTACTGTTTTATTGTCTAGGCCATGCACGTTTCGAGAATATTGGAGTACTGTCAGGAAGGCTTGGTTAAAGATAAAAGGGTTCTCAAAGGCTTTATAACTTGTTATATGGTTAAGGTCTCTTCTCCGTTGCTTGATGATCCCTTAACTACGGGTTTCTTTATTTTTTTTTTGATTATCTCATATATTCGTTGTTAAGGTACAAGAACATATATGGAGCGCTAGCTATGGCAAAAACAAATCTTCAATTCCAAACAAACATCCTCCGCGCCCCAGAGATCAAAACCCGTACTCCCAGAACCCTCTGATATGGGCCTAACCTCACATCTCGCCTACAAGCAAACAAACCTCCTGCTGGCTAAGAAGACAACAGGTTGAAAGTAAGAAGCAGGAAAGCTGGAAAGCATATGGAAAACCCTTGACGAAAACTACAACAGATAATGGGAAATTAGCCATTACTATTGCACCCATAAAGGCGCCAGCCGGTTGATAATAGACCTGGGATTCTGACGTAACTGACGGCATTAACACAAGTCGAAGAGACAGTGCAATACGAGGACCAGGCGTAACCGAAGGCAGATTTGACCGTGGGCAAGAGTCGTAAAAAGGGGAGGTAGTAAGGTACTAGCTGAAAAGGAGAGGAGCAGTAGGGTACCAGGCATTGTTGAGGCAGTAAGGTGCCAGGTTCGAGGAGGGGGTACTAGTAGGGTGCCAGCCAATCCACCGTGAGGAGAGGAGAGAGGAGGAGAGGAGGAGGAGGAGTAGACCCAATTATCAGGGACAGAACTGTGTGCGTACCCATCTAGGCAGTTTTCAAAGAACAGAGAGTGGAGGAATCGACCATTGGACTGCAAAGCGACCACAGGCCTGTAGGGGGTTTCCTCCTACTGCAAGTGTGTCTCCCAGCTTCCCTTAACTGCGTGGATTTTGATTTTTCTTTTTTTTTTGATTATCTCATATATTCGTTGTTAAGGTACAAGAACGTGTATGGAGCGATAGCTATGGCAAAAACAAAACTTTAATTCTAAACAAACATCCTCCGCGTCCCAGGGATCAAAACCTGTACTTCCAGGACCCTCTGGTATGGGCCTACCCGCACATCTCGCCTACAAGCAAACAAATCCCCAGCTGGCTAATGAGACAACAGGTTGAAAGTAACAAGCAGGAAAGCAGGAAAGCTTAAGGAAAACCCTGGAAGTAAACTACAACAAATAAGGGGAAATTAGCCACTACTATTGCACTCATAAAGGCGCCGGCAGGTTGATGATGGACCTGGGAATCCTAGGTAACCGATGGTAATAACACAAGTCCAAGAGACAGTGCAATACTAGGACCAGGCGTAACAGAAGGCAGATTTGACCGTGGGCAAGAGTCGTAGAAAGGGGAGGTAGTAAGGTACTAGCTGAAAAGGAGAGAAGCAGTAGGGTGCCAGCCATGATTGAGGCAGTAAGGTGCCAGCTTCGAGGAGGGGGAGCAGTAGGGTGCCAGCTGATCCACCGTGGGGAGCAGATAGAGGAGGAGAGGAGGAGGAGGGGTAGACCCAATTATCAGGGACAGAACTGTGTGCGTACCCATCTAGGCAGTTCTCAAAGAACAGAGAGTGGAGGAATCGACCATTGGACTGCAAAGAAACTGTAGGCCTGTTGGGAGTTTCCTCCTACTGCAAGTGTGTCTCCCAGCTGTATGAAGGTAGGGTGTTGCCGACCATGTAAATATTAAGCGAGGCAGAGCAAACAAGCTAAGCAAGGTGAAACAAGAGCGGGGAAAGGAGAGGAAACCATCAACTATGATGGAAAGGAGAGGATGGACTCAAAGGGGTAGACCCTAATAAGTTTGGCAAGGGGAGATGGAGGTAAACAAGTCCCGATCCCATGGCATAGCCAGAGGGGGTAGGAACCCGGGTGGTGGAGTTGGTGATGATTTCTCGTTGTGTTGAGATTTGAATCGCCGGGTGTGTAGAGGAGACGGAGGATGCCCTTAACTGCGTGCGACTGCTAACTATTTATACACTTTTCCCAGTACTTAGGTTGGCCATATAAAAGGATTATCCTTGGAAACTTCGGCTATGGTCTAAACAGTGCCAACACAGTTTGACCCTAAAGATGTATGACCCCACTACAGCAAATGATCCCCCAGACTGTCTAATTCTCAGAGGGTGTAAAGCACTCTACCTGTAGATAGCCTTCGATCTCTTTGCTAAATGAACTAAGTTCAAGTTGATGGCGCCCATTTGCGAACATCATACGGAATACCAGGTGATCAGACTGGATGGCCGTCTTTCTTGCATATATGCACTCATGTGCAGATGCATTCAAATTATCAAGAATGCAGAATACGTAATAGATCCACTTGGATAACTTACACTATCATCTTTCCCTGAATCTGCGTAGTTCTGAAGACGATACTACTTCTTGCCAGTGTGCTGTAGTCAATATAGTAACCTCCAGGTGCTATATACCATCACATCTTTAGACTTGAAAGTCTACTACCATATCCCATATGTGTAACACTCAGAAAGGTATCGGTTCGCAAGAGAGTAATCAATGACGGATGGTCGGTATTGTGAGGTATCGGGTGTCCAGGTGTATACCCCTGGTTGGTTCAGTCTTTAGTAGTCACGTAAACCAGCTACACATAGGTAATGCTCTCCAGTGCTCTTCTCATCGCCAGCCATATCTTTGCACGGATCCGTGGAGAGATTATGTACATTAAGGTCGCCAACTATGATAGAAGGATAATTAACAATGGTAAACAGACTGGTGGGTGGAACTGTGTTGATCCCATCCACCCTTCTGTTGTATATATTAAACAAAGAAAATTTATCCAAATTTCCCAAAATATACAAGCCATCCGCACGCTTAATCAACAAATAAAAAACATCAGCATGGGGAGAAAAACCCATATAACCAAAACTCTGCGATAACACAAGATTGATATATGTAGCAACACCTATCTTGGTACCCACAACTTGAGGTGTAAAACAATGATCACCAGGTGCCCTCAGTGCGCTACCCTTGTACAAAGGAGGGTCTTGTAAACAAACAAAAGAAATATTCCTATTCCTAATATTTGAAAATAAACTCAAAAACACAATATTGCTTCCCCAGCAATTATGCTGTATCACTGTAAAACTATCAAAATGAGTGTGTGTATTCCTAACCATATTGTCAGACATGATTAGGTCTCGGTGTCCATATCTTCAGCAGGGTGGGGGCTCCTCCGTCGCTTGAATTGAGCTTTAGCATCCCCCTTGACCTTAACTTTGGTAGGACGCTCGGCAAAATAAGCAGGGTGGTTACCAGTACAGTCGGCACACTTAGATGGGGTAACCAAACAACAGTCAGCTACTATCTTCCTATCCCCCTTCTTGGGCATGTTGGAGAGTTGCATTTATGGTCCTCAAGTGTGTGTTCTCCTACGCAGATCGGCTATGCGGGTTTCTGATCTATGGAGCCTATTTCAGGATATCCGTATTTGTAGCACTTCCTATACTGTTTAGTAGGGTTGGCTTGCAACATGATCGTGGTATCTTTGTATGTGCCATGGAGGAGGATTCAAGGTGTAATTCTGGCTACGTCCTCGGTAAAAACTGTTACGACGAAAGATGAAGCACGTTTCTGCACTCGTATTTCTTCCTTTACTGTAAAAACCTAACCGAGGATACTGTAACTTGGTTCCCAATCAAGAGGCTTTCTTTCATGATCTTTTCCATCTCTTGTTCCTTCTTGGTGACTGCGTCCAAGGCCACCATGTGAATAACTAACTGGCTCAGGTAGGTGCCCTGCGGAATGTTCCATAGGTGCGTTCTTCCTCGGGTATAGCGAGTTTAAGAGCTGTGCTGATAGGTGTAAGGTAGCTTTCATACTCCGATGAGTCTACCGTTGAGGTGGTTGTTAGAGATACCGTACCAGTATTCAAGTTGAATTGCACTTGGAGGTTAGTGGGTGCAGAGCAACCACACTTCTGAAGTTCTTTCGCAATCTCTAGGGCAATTTTCGTTTGCAGTTTACAAGCATTGGGGAGGGGGGCAGCCGTCTTGCGAGTTTTATAAATTCTCCTCCTTGCCATGTTCAGTGCCCTTTTGGGGGTTCTTGGGCCTACCACCATAAATCCGTCCGTCTGGGCTGCTTTGTTACCGCCCTTTCCAAACTGTTCCTTGGGTAGTTTCACTTTCGGGTTTTGTGGCAGTGTCGGTCCCGCTGTAGCTGATCTTTTCCTACCTTCCACTGTTGTCTTCGGGTCTGCTACTGTGGGCTTCGCCGTGGTGGTTGAATAGGACTTGGGCTTATTTGTGTAGGGTGGAGGTGGAGATGGTTTTCTTGTGCTTGCCACAACGGTGGTGGAAAGGTGTTTGGCATTAATTGAGATCTCACAGACCTTTTCGTTCAACGTTTCGGAGGTCTGAAAGAGGGCGAGTACCTGGTCCTGAAGGGAGGCAATCAAGCGAACTATCTCAATCTGAAGTGTAGCTGTCAATACAGCATCTTCACTTATAGCATCCTCTTCTAAGTCTTCCAATCTCTTTTCCATAGGCGCATTTTCGGATGATAAGAGTTGAGGGAGGACAGCTCTAATGCCATGATGTAACTCAAGGAACCAAGGGCTGTTGCTTGGGCCTCCTGGAGTTGGGGTACCGGAGCCTGGTCTTTCTTCACCCATCTGCTGGTAAGCTACTTCAGCAGTGAGTGTGGGAGGGTGGTGAAATATAATTTGTATAACGTTACAAGTTACGTTACATGGGAATATGCGATGAAATTATGTGGTATTTAAATAAATAAAATATATTTAAGTAAAAACATAAGGAGTATTCCAATCCAGGTTCTCTACCCTAACGGCATTACAATAAAATCGGTACAGAGTAAGCCAAACCGTCTCTCCAACCTACGCTGTACTGTAGTGACTCTGGTATATCACAAACCGTAGGATATGTAGCGAGAGCGCACTATTACCATCAGCAATACTCAAATGTCCACGCACATCCATGCGCAAACTCATGTCTCCGGTCGGTGAAGGCACCCTCAGCAACTCGTTACCTACCCCAAACAGAAGATCCTAACTGTACAAGCAAGTACCCCAAAAACAAAATTAAAAAACAAAACCATCTAAATATGGCCTTGCAAACCATCCACTACATGAGAAAATCCCAGCTGAAAGGGGCAACAGGAAAAACCACAGGGGGAAAAAACCTGAAAACCAGTCATAATCTGCACTCCTCACCAGCCTCCATCCACCTACCTGGAGGCTTTCCTCTTCCTCCTTGGCCGTTTTCATTTTAAAGGAGTTTTCAGCATACGGGTGTCTGCCCCACCAGCCACAATAACATCTCAGAGGACCATGTCCTCATCCGACGGGGGTTACGGAAGCACACCCCCAACTCTCGTCCATACGGGAACTAGGTTCCCACTCCTCGGAGGGCTTCGAAGAGACACTTCCATCCTTTGCCCAGCAGTACTAAGGCACAGAGAACTTCGCCGACCGCCACAGGCTCCACCATACCGGGCTCAGGCTCCTGCACCCCCTCATCATGAGGAGACCGTTCCGAAAAGTTATCATCATCCCCAGCCTTAGCAGGAGATTGATCCGATCGGGCTAGCAAGGCCCGCAATTCTTCCTCCCTTGTCTCACACGAATGCAAGCAGTGGGAGAGTACCGAGATGTGGTGGCAGAGCTGTAAGACTTCTGCTTCTATGTCAAGAAAATTTTGTCGACCAACCATGAGAGCACCACTCCAGTCTCAGCGATGGAGCAGGCCGAAAAACAGGAGTTTCCCTTCGCCATGACAACCGAAAACGAGCACCAGGGAAGATGAAAAACCTGAAAATTAAAGTCAAACGGAAACTGTTAATCCCTTTGAAATTAAAGACTTGAAGCTATCACGTGATAGAATCAAGGAAGCTGATTGGAATCCCGCAACAAAATGTCACGGATCACCAGTGTTGAATAAAGTGCAAATTGCACTTAAGCGGAAAATAGGGGGAACGGAGCTTGGCGGTAAAGGCACAGAGCGAGTCCAGTACTTGTACGTCACGAGAACTATACCATTGCCAGTTACAAGTATATTCGAGTGTTCCTACTTGTAACGTACCTGCACTCAGAAATTATTTGTGTGTTCCCAGAATGCTTTTGTGTGGCTTGTTAGATAGAATACCGGTAAGCTGGGCGGGCGATGGCGGTTGTGTCGAAAGGCGGATGAAGCGTTGGGCAGAAATTAATTACCGACTTCTTCCCCTTTCCTCTTCCTATTTCCCGCGTGTTGATAACTTCGTTAGACCAGCCAACTATCCAGTTAACGGGTAGAGTGGGTCCAGAATCATTTTCCAGCAATAGTTACTCGTGCACCTTACAAACCATTGGTTTACTGCTCTGCTGCCATATCGTCGGATCAGGGTGTGAGAAAGGTCAACAATAAAGGCAACAGCAACAACAACTCGGCCCTTCAATCAAGCCCAAGGTCAATCCCACGATTATTTATACAACAGATTTCCAAGCACAACAGCAATCAGTTGATCAACCAACCATGGCTAATTTAGCCCGATTCCTTACCCAGGTTTCTTATCATGGATAGAAGGACACTGCATCGTTGGTGCGAGAACCATTTATGCCTGAAATAAGCTTCCAAATTTTCCATTTATCCGAAGCCCAAGTGGCGTGTCCGATTGGTCAATCTGGAGCTCCTTTTTTCACTTTTTTCATCTTCACTTTTACTTTTTGTTCAATCAGTGTGGACTCCGTGCCTGCGCCAGGGGCCATTGCGTCAGTCCGCGAAGAGATTAGCGGGAGCGGCAACAACAACAACAACAACAACAACAACAACCACAACACCAGGGATAGATTCCCAATTTGGTAGGAAGATTGATTCATGGACCATTGGGTGGAACAACTCCACTTGCTCGAGCACTTGCAGTCGACCGGTTTGTTCAAATGCAATCGAGAACTTTTTTTTTTTGTGGTGAACTCTTTTTGGCGAAGAATGGGTGGGGGAAATGAGTGTGGATGGATGGAGGTGGATGCTAATTTCCCGGAATTGATTGATGGTGGGAGAGTGATGCTCGAGTTACCGTGCTCGAGTACTGCACGAGTAGAGTGCTTTCTGCCTGGCCCCGAACGAAAGTTGACCTGCAACAATCCTTTCCCTTCATGCCATGCCAATGGGCAAAGGGGAGAGGTAGCAGCGAGAGTGAGAGGTGTGGTGTGGGAGGGAGTGTGTGAGTGAGCGAGTGCGGCGTGAGCAAGAAGGAAGGCAAGGCCTTCCTGCCACGCCCAGACAAGCGGTGGGAGAGACCCACACCCCCCCCTTTTTTCTGACTTGCTGTATTGTTTTTTTTTTTTCCTTGCCGACCCCTGCAGCCTGGCGCCCCACGTCCATGCCATCGGCCCCAGTCAGTCAGCAGGGTGTGCTGTGGCCAAAGCAAAGAGGTTACAAACCCTATCTCCCCATCCGTCCACTTCACCACAATCGACAAACCGTCTATAAAAGACCTTGGAGCCGACCCAAACTAACCTTCCTTTCTCTTCTCTCACCACCCACAGTCGCTTCTTCACTCTTTCTTTTTACCTTCTCCCACTATCACCACCCTCGCTCTTTAGCGTCTTCACTCGTTTATAATAACCCCCATCTCCCTTCACACTCTACTTAATAATTCCCCTTTTTAAGTCTTGAAAACCGTAAAACTATTCAAAATGCGTTTCTCTACCATCGCTGCTGTCTTCTCTGTCGTTGCTGGCGCCTCTGCCGCTTCTGTCAAGAACACTACTGATTACACCACCACAGAGGTTGTCACTGCTTACACCACCTACTGTCCATACCCCACCACAATTGTGGAGAATAACAAGACCTACACTGTCACCAAGGTATGTATTCCGTTTGACGGTTGGTATCGTATAATTACTAACATCATTGTAAGGCCACCACTTTGACTATCTCCAACTGCCCGTGCACTCGCACCACTGTCTACACTACCATCCTCCCGACCACTGTTTGCGCTGGAAAGTGGTGAGTAACAATGATTGCCCAATTGGCTCAATTTGAACAGGATGTTAACATATGTCCAGCTCTGTCTCTGTCCCTGTTGGAACTGGATACGGCCCCGCTCCTACCGTCAGCAGCAACCCTGTTTATCCCAACGGCACCACCCCAACCTCAAAGCCAATTGGTCCTGCCGGGAACACCACCAAGCCAGCACCAACCAGCTCCCCAAGTGCTCCGCCATTCACCGGTTCTGCCAACAGGGCCACTGTTGCCGGTGCCGCTTTGGCTGGTCTCATTGGTGCTGTTGCTTACCTCTTGTAAATGCGATCACATTTACGTCAGCAATGTTCACGCGGTTTCAACGAACGGCATGACGATTGCTTGCGGATCTGGGAAATGGGGGGTGGAAGGCATTTACATGAACCAACGGCATTTGATGGGTGTTTTATCTGGGTTTTCTTTTCTTTTCTGGTCTCTTGAATTTGGGGAATTCGCAATGAAAATGTAGAGTTTCGTCAATCTGGGGAGGTATTTTTTATTTTATTTTTTATAGTGGTGATGTGTGTTTATAATGGCCAGGGTCCTTTTTCTAAAACTTAATCAAAGTTGGCTCGACAATTAATTCTCACCCCCCCCTTTTACTCTTTTATTGTCATTCATGTTTATCTCTTCAATTCGGTGTACAGCGGGATACTATCTGTTTTTGTTTTTTGTTCCTACTTTGGCTGTGTCTCATTTGGGGCACGGAAACGGACAGGGGAGCGCATTTGATGAACCAAAAGAGGGATGACCGGTGCGCTTATCATAATTTTACTATAATTTATCAATTAATTAACAACAAGCGCGTTTTCCTTGATCGTTTCCGTTCCTATTTACATTATTCCTATTGGAATGGTGTCATATTTTTCATGCCAAATTCGTCCTTTCCTCAAGCATGCTGTGCAGTCTCCAATCCCATTTTGTGATACAAGGGGCCTCATGATATTCTATCCCACCTACGATGGGGATGTGGTGGTAGTGTGAAAGAAAACTTTATTTAATCAAATCTAATCACAAGTGGATACTTTACTATTCTTTAAATTCCCGACCCGGTGACTGTGTGTGAGTGGACACTGGAACGAACGCGTGCTAGACAGACAAGTACTCGAGTACGGTCCTCTGCCCCATCGGAACGTTAACCTGAGCTATCCTGCAAACGTCCAGGCAGGCATGGTAGAAAATGGCAGTAGGCCTAGTTGGAATGTAGAGGGGATGGAAGGTGGTGGGATGTACAGTACGAGTTCAGTAAATGTCATGATGTGTCACTCGAGTTGGTGACCGGATTCGGAAATTTTGGAACGGCCAGGGCGGTAAGGTGCAGCAGTGTCATACTCGCGGGCTGCGGTACAGTGCATTACCGGGGGTCGGTAAGGGGTTGGGTACGTTATGATATTCATTGTATTTCCTCTCTCTCTTTCGTTCTTGTAGTGTTTATTTATTTATCTGGAAGGGCAGATGATTTTGTTTGGTTGGGTTTAACTAACTAACTATCCCACGGTTCGAGGTACTTATGTCGCATATGCAGTGCAAGCGTGAGGAAAGAAAAATTCCACCCATCCATCCACCCGCTATGCACATACCATGCCATACGGGTATCCCATTTCACATCTACCATACGAGCAATAACCTCTCCTTTTGAATACCTATCGCGAACATTAAAAACCTTACCAATTATCCAAGATTCCGCTATCGGGTAAGGGTGTGATGTTATATTACATTTAGTATACGGTAGGGAAATTCGTATACCAGGTTGTGAATGGATTCAGAGTGTCATTTGGTGTGGTTTGCCGGGCCGCTTTGTTGTGATGTTTCCGGACGGTGCGTTTCCGGGTTGCGAAACGAACGTAAGGATGAAAATAGAACCGATTGAGGTGTTTGAGAAATTGTTTGGTTAGTTTGATTGGTGTCTTGGTTTTGGCAGTGGTGGTGGTGGTGGGGGTGGTGATGGTGGAGACAATAGCGTACTTTGAGTTGTTTGACCAGGAGGATTCCATCGGTTCCGATTGACGGCGCATCGCCGACACGGGTCACGGCTACGGGGATCGAATTGGTAACCGTGCGGTGAGATGGCCGGACCAGCGCCACTGAGATTGCAGACTAGGGAGCTTTGTTTTTTTTGTTAAATCCTAGAATTTATTTGCTTAAATAGGTGCAAACTGCTGCTATAAAGGGCCTCCAGACTATCCACTCAGGGAGGTGGAGTTGTGCATGCAGCTGACACCCTCTTTGTACCCCCCCTGGACCTCTCCGGCAGGATACCCCCGATTAGATCCTGAGGTCTGTCAGTCAAAAACCTCCCACACAGGCCTAAGGAAGAACAAACCGCTCCAAGTTCCTCTGGTATGGAACCAACCACATATTCTACACCAAAATGGGTGCCGACACCCAGCCAAGCCGCCAAGAACTGCAAGAAAATCCCTCTCACCCACAGCAACGAAGCAAAAATACAGGTGCAAAAAGGCATTGGCAGAAAGCAACAAGAAAACACACACCGTAAAACTACTCTACTGCTGTCCAGGCCCCCATAGGCAACCCACAGTAAACTCCCTAAAACAAAAAAAAAAAAATCCAACCAAAGAAACCTCCATGATCTTGACAACTCTGGTGGTTTTTAAATGTCCTGGCTTATCAGAGAGCAATATGGAGTAACCAGCAACCATTGTCCACTGCTCATGGTGTAGGGAAACCAACATATTCGTTAAGGGGAGTGGTAGCCCAGGCAAACTAGCTCACATTAAGATCATAAAGCCCAGTCAGCCAGACAGTAAACAGCCTGAGACTGTGCAATACCGACTGTATTTGACCTGGTTGATAGGTCGGGTATGGGCTGGTTTTAAAGTCCCACGATGAGGTTACCCCTGGCCTATAAAGCCTCAAAAGTTCAGCAAGGGGGATCATGAGACTATCGTTTTGGTGTTTACTCCAATTACTACCTTCCTAAAAGTGAAAGCGAAGAGAAGGGTTGGGAAAATCGCGGAAAAGGAGCTTGTGCACACTAGGGAGCATTCAGCATATCATTATATAATTTTGTATTTACAAGTAATAGATTACAAGTACAAGGACCTGGTATTAGGTTTTTGTACACAGCACTTTGTGACCCACAAGTTTTCAACTATTATTTGCGGGTAAGCCACTTTGGTGTGTGCGAAAAGATAATCCCAGGCACTTGTGTAGGTGTTATTCAAGCATCTGGTCATACTACACTAGCAATTGCAACGAGGAGGGGCAATTAAAGGTTAAAAGGCTATTTTAAGTAATGAGAAAATATGAGAAGTGCTATTAGTTTACCTTTGGCATTAGCCAACATTATTGATATAATTTGGGTTGTATATTGGAGTGCACAAAGGGAATTGAAGGTGAAGTGGAGTTGTTTTCACTGAGCTTACTGATATTGAAATATATCTGTATTTTTTATTAAAAAGTCCAAGTAAAGAGATTTTTGCCAGAGGGATGAGATAATTATTGGTAATATGTAGTACAATATTTTATGATTTTCTTCTAATAGTTTTGAAATTCCTTCTCATATAATATCATATTTCAAACTTCAGGGAGACTTTAATTTGACCAGGATGATTAAGTAGATATGAACATCACAACCTCCATCCCTACTTAATAAACAATATAAACAGTATTATAGAAAAAGTAAAGAAAAAGTAAATTAACACTTTTAGTAGGTACCAAGTGTGCCTTGAAAAGTAAAGTAAGTAAAATTTAGGCAATTTTTGAGCTTTTGATAGTTTTATCAAAGTTGCTGTTCTGATTCTAAGCAGTTAGGAGTGTTCAACAGGTAGCTCCTTCCCTAATGATACACAGAGTACAGGCAGGTCACAGCTAGTAGTAGTAGTCAGATAGTGTCAATACTTCCTAGACTTTAACCTATATTATCTTGATAGTAAAACTGTATAGCTTCAATTATATATTTCCAATATTGAAAATAGTTGTAAAGTGTAAGCGTATTATAAAGTAGTAATAGAAGAAAGAACCAAGATAGATATATGAGGATTAATAACTCTATAGCAAATTTTAATTTGTATAATTTTTTAAATTTTGATTTATGAATTTTGATGCAGGTCTTACGTAGTAGATTCCATTGATATCTAGCTGCAATATGGAGATGATTTGAGGACCTTGATAACCTACTTGGCAACAAGAGGAGGAGCGCCAATGCTTTGCTGTTTAAACACAGTTGAAGGCATGTATCCAGCTTGAGAAGGTGTATACTTTTGCACTGGTTTTATAGGCTATTCAACGGGCTGTAGAGCAGGATCAGTTGTCAAAAGTGCCCCTCCTCATGCTCCATAGCATATTGTTTAGGTTAAGTGCAGTTGTCACACTGAGTTACTCGAATATTTTAATTTTTTTTTCTTCATTGTACAACAGGGTAACTAGGAGATGTTAGTTATCAGTTGTTAGAGTGTTGGATTGCAACCCTGAGCAGCGAGCTTGATGTTTTGCTCAGACTTTGAGCCAGACAACCTCATGTTATTTTCCTCATAGGAACTATATTTTTCTTTAACAACTTAGAGTTGAAAGACCTTATATCCACCAACTGGATGTCTAATTTGGGGAGAGGGTTAAGGTAGTCAAGGTAGGTTTCTGGGTATAGAGTCTTGAGCCCCTAAGCATGTTATAAATATACAGTCATACCAATGTGAGGCTAGTCTCTTAAGCTAATCTTGTTATAATACAACTCATTAGATAACTGAATAACTTTACCTACAAATTGATCTATCATTCCTGGCTTGCAAACTAAATTGTAACACTTAGTGGTAGTCTAGAGGGGATGACTGAAAAGGGAACCTCTTGATAGAGTATATTAGTAACTAACTCAGATCCTACACTATGACGACTTGAAGTTAGTAGTAATTACAGGATATCAAGGGAGGTGTTAATCAGCCTTCAATATGTAGAGGGTGGTCGATTCTAAGGGCAAGCGAATCGGAGTAGGCTTAAATCTTTTTTCGTAAACCGAGATTTATCGAGGAAGGCTTGTAGGTACTGATTTTGAGTAAAACTAATAATAATGATTCAATCTCTTCTCTATTGCTTGATGATGGCTAAAACTCAAGAGGCACTTCGATATTTATATCCGCCGTTTGAGTGTTTGCAGAGTACAACTGGTTTACATAAAAGCAAGGAGTTTCTCCCCAAGTTTGATCTTTTGATCTGAGAGCGAATCTGCTTTGACCCTGAAACTTTCTCCTTCCACGCACAGCTGGTAGCATGATAAGAGCTCTGACTTTTCAAGGCATGTGAACCCCACTTAGTGTGAGCTGTCATTCATCTTTCAGCTGTTTAAGCTATAGCCGCCCTATTTTTAAAGTTCAAATAACTTCTTAGAACTCCAAGGGAAGAGCTTGGTAGTTGGCTGAGTCTGCTTGGTGCTGTCTTATCGAGCTCTGCAGCTGGCTTTCAGGATGACTAGTGTTCGCGATCGGGCCAATACCTTCTTGCCTTCACTTCCTCTGCCTATCAACTTGCTCCGATAGGCTCATTGACCTTGTAGGCATCATATGGGGCATCAGCATAATCTCAATATGTGTCTGAGTAGCATAATTCAATTGTGCGTTCATACCCATCTAGTACTACCCGGGCTCTCTTAACTTCAACTGGGTTTAGCTCTGCTAGTTCTTGACATAATCCCTTCATTCCACATCCCAGACATAGCCAGTGATGTCCTCTTACATACCCCTCAGTCAGCATCCAGTTGCATGGACGGTGACGACATATATGGGTTTCCAAAATGTGCTACAATTACTCATTTTTCTATATAAATGAATAACAGTACAAGGCGGCTGTGTCGACTTCCAGTGCGAACGTCAGAGCTGGAAGGGTATGATTTATTAAAATTATGTGTATTGGCACAATCTTATAGAATGAGTACGAAAATACAACACAGTATTAAGAGTATACTGTATGCACGCTTGTATGAGGAGTATTGTAGTATGAAGGTAGATTGGTAGTAGTTGTTATCCTTAATTAACTAAATAAAGTAGGTGGCAACCTGCAATTTTTACAGGTACGTATCCTCCATGTACCCGGTAACAAAATAGGGAAAACATTATAAGAAACATAAGTGCGAACATGTTTGACCCAGAAAAACTACCAAGGAAATTCCAATAAAATATGGGTAATCTGAAGTGGTGTGCGGGAAATAAACTGAAAGATAACACATGATACATGACCGGTAAAAGGTCACTATACATGGAAAGTTAACTGAGAAATCCCACACATAAACTAAGAAATGTATGCATTAATCCTCAATCATTATCCTGAAAATATAACCGAAAATATGATATACTCTAGCTGTAGTAATGTCTGTAGTTTTCCTGAGTAAACTATAAATAACTAAGCAGAGACATAAACAATATTACCGTAGGAAATATTCATATGAAACGAATTGAAGAATTTCAACATGATTGTCTGTAGAGGTTTGGACTCATGCCCTTTCTCATCCTGGGTGTCATCAAGTCCTCTCGGTAGTCATATGTGCTTAATACAAGTTCTCTCCTCCGAGCAGGCATCCTGAATTCCTTTTCGAAGTTACCCTCTCTTAACCAAAAATAAACAAAAATACAACATGCAAAATATACATGTCCTCCATTGAACTCGACTTGGTAGGGTGAAAATCCTAACAAGTTTGCTTGGCCATGCTAGGAAAACCTTTTCCTTGTTATACAATATCAGTCCGCTTTGGCAGATCCGGATTCTACACATGAAATGCCTCCACCAATTCCAGAGCATTATTTAAATGGTCTGGTAGTTCCCTCTGGTTTTCTTCCTTAGAACAGCTAGTCCACTTCATAAAATAGCGTTACTTGCACATTTTTCTGTTACAACCTCCTACCCGACATGTATAATAGATTATTTCACTCTTCACAATCCTTTCAATCTCCTATGCAAGAACTGAATCAGTTTCCTCAGGCTCGCATGGAGGTAATCCCCTTGCTGGTCGATTGGATATCCAATAGGGTTCGAATAAGGATATATGAAATATCGGATAGATCTTCCTCCACAACGATATTTCTAGTTTGTAGGTGCCCTCTCACCTTTTTTCTAATACCTTAAACTGGCCTATGGCTTTGGGCTAAGCTTCTATGAAGGTTGTGTAGTGCATTTGCTTTTTGCATTTAACATGACCAGGTCCCTGACTGCGATGTCCAGTTGCAGCCTAGCCTTATGGTTGTAATACTTGCTCATATTTTCACTTGTTTGTTCCAAAGGTACTCTAGCCTTTGGGTGTATTGTTGCATCCAGTGCGTTGTATAGCTGGGAGCCTGGATTTGGGCTTCGCATTCCTTAATCCATTCTGTTTGTGGATGGAATCCATAGTTTGTGTAGAATGATAACATGCTATGAATATTCCTTACTGAATTGTTGTAGGCATGCTTGCCTAGTGGTTACAACTGCTACCAGTCTATTTGATCCTAATTGACAAAGTTTCTGAGGTATCCTTTCAGCACCTGATTGGTCCTTTCCGTTTGTCCCTCAGTTTGTGGGTGGTACATAGTTGACATCTTTTGTTTTATCCTAAAGCTTTAGCCCAAGGATTCCCAGGATTCTCTGGAGAACTTTGCATCCATGTCGGAGATAATTTTGGCAGGTAGTCCATATAGCTTCCAGACTTCCTCAAGAATACATTCGCAACATCCTTAGCCGTTGCATTGTTTTCCAGACGTATAAAGTGAGCCATCTTGGTAAACCGAGCCACGATCTATTATTTGTATTCTTCCCTACAATTTTGGAAGTAGTGTGAAGAAGTTACTTGATCTGGATGACCAGGCAGCGAACGGAATTTCCAGGGGCTGCACCAGACTGAACCACCTATGTCGTAGTGATTTATTATGTTGGCATGCATCGTATAACCATACATAGTCATTGATCCAGGCTGTCAGTCCCTTCAAGTAAAAGTCTCTGGTAATTATTTCCAGTGTCTTTTCTTGGCCAAAGTGTCCTGCAACATTTGAATGGTGGCATTCTTTGGGTACCGGTATTTGTAGCTGCTCGTTTTCTGGAATGTATAGAGGATTCTTGTAGTAGATTAATCCATCAGTTAGGACCTAGTGACTTGGTGGTAGCTTGCTCTCCTTTGTCAATGCCTCCAATTCCTGCTTGCATTCTTGCCAATCTCGATTGTCCTGCCCGGCTTCTGCGATTGTCTTTAATAGCTCTTTTTCTTTATATTTTCTAATATCGACCTTGGATATTATTGCGTTAGACATCAGGACTATTCCTTTATCATGTCTTGCTTGGCTGTATATCTCATCGAGAAACTCATTTTCAGCCAGATCCGCTTGCAAGTAGGTGACCACTACCTGGGTTTGTGTCGCAGTACATTGTCTTAGTGATAGATCTGAGCTTTACGAATCCACATTTGCCTTTTGAAGTGTTTTCCTGTGCATCAACTTCTATCGCCTTAGGTATGTGTATGTGCTGAATGATCATTTGTGCCATTTGGTCTCATTCGCTGACCTGGCAATCTCGATTTCCATGTCTGATTTTGATAACCTTGACTTGTCCGCTGTAATCAGCATCGATCACTAATCCTACAATCCTGATCCTGTATTTGGCTGCCATTCTACTTTGCGGTGCTAAGTGCGTATATGTTCCTGTTGGTAACCCAACGGCAATTTCTGTTTCTACCAGCTGTTGCTCTTTGGCTGGAATTATGAAATCCTCTAGGGCCTACAGGTAATGTCTGGCTAATAGTTGGGACTGTTTCGTAGGCATTCATGCTTTTGGTAATAGCAATTTTATTCGCAAGGAAATTATAGACTCTGTTTCAATGAATTGTTCCTTCGTTCCTGTTTGGTTTAACTGCAGCAGTGTGATTTGGAAGTGAGAAGGCTTGAGTATTGACTGTTAGCCATGCGCAGCTACCTTCTCAGGACAGTACTCCGGCTGTAGGCTAACGGTATTAGGTTATCCTCCCCGTTTTCCTGGCATATAGACCATTTAGAAATTCTAGTTTGCCAATTGTTGAGCCCATCGTGTCTGTCGTGGATTCTATACATTAGTCAGAAGGAAATTCTGTACGGTTTGGTAGTCTGTATAAACAGTTTCTGGTTTTTCTGTTGCTACCAGGTACTAGTTCCACTTTTTGAATGCTTCCAGAATCACTAGGAGCTCATTATCATTGATCTCCTAATTTCTTTCCGCCGTGCTCAGTTTTCATGAGTGGAAAGTGTTGAAATTCTTCAATTCCTTTCATTTGTACATTTCCTATGGTAATATTGTTTATGTCTCTGCTTGGTTATTTCTAGTTTACTTAGGGTAACTACAGACATTACTACAGCTAGGGTATATCATATTCTCGTTTATATTTCATGATAATGTTTGAGAATTAATGCGTATATTTCTTATATTATGTGTGGGATTTCTCGGTTATCTTTCCATGTATAGTGACCTTTTACCGATCATGTATCCTGTGTTACCTTTCCGTTTATTTCGCGCATACCACTTCAGATTATGCATATTTTATTGGGATTTCCTTGGTCGTTTTCAGGGTGAAACATGTTCGCACTTATGTTTCTTGCAGTGTTTTCTCTATTTTTGTTACTGAGTACATGGAGGATACGCACCTGTATAAATAGCTGGTTGCCTCCTATTTGTTTTAGTTAATTAAGGACAAGAACTACTACCAATCTACCTTCATACTACAATACTCCTCACACAAGCTTGCACATAGTATACTATTAATACTGTGTTGTAGATTTGTACTCATGCTATAAGATTGTGCCAATACACATAATTAAAACAGGTTATGAGCCCGGTACATCCATAGCTATACGACTTACACTTACACGATATCCTCTTTCACCACGAAACAAATTCCTTCCGAAACGAAACAAACAACTTTCACCGAAAAATATTTCATGTAATATTGAAACATTTCCCTGAATCGAAACACGAAACGAAACATCGGTCGAAACGAAACATTGTTCGCGAAACGAAAAGTTCTTGGAGACACATTCTTGGCAAATCGATACAAAAAGTCTTGGCGCTCCTCGCTAAAGTCCGAGTTTTCCTCCCACACTAAATCCGAGTTATTACGGAAAGTGCAATTTTCTAGCTGCAACCACTCGCAAGTGTAAAGCAAAGTACCAGTACTTAGCAACCAAAGTCACTTTGCCTTTAGCGAGCAAAAATGGCCACGGTAGAAACCACCGTTCCTCCTCCAGAAACTCCTGCACCAAACCCTAGATCTTATGCTAACAACTCCAAACGTAGTTGGGCACCCAGTTACAATTTGAGCTCCATCACAAAGCTCACTAGCCCTGATAACTACCAGACCTGGCGAGATATCTCGGAGTATGCCCTCACTTTATATAATTGCTGGGACCTAGTAACGGAAAAGGAAACCCTGCTGGAGGAAGAAGAGGACGAGGGTGGAAACAAAAACTCTGAGAGAGTAGATGTATTTCGCGATCAATACCAATGGGCCGCGGCCTACTTCCTTGAAACGATTGACCCCTAATGGTTTTTTTGTTGGCCACCCACAACACAACCCCCGCAATTTGGAAAGCGTTCTAAGATAAATTTGCTAGAGAAAACACCACCTCCTTCTTCGAACAACTCAACGCTGTCCTCGATACCAAGTATGATACCTCTGCACCTATTGCAGACCATATAAATAAGTATGATACCCTCTGGAATCGAATGTAACATCGTTGCTCCTCCTCCTCTGCTGACGACCGATATGCTCTACCATTTGTATTTAAATGGGTATTCGAGTCACCCGAAGCCAAAGCAGCAGTTCTTTTCCGCCCCCTTCCCGAGTTGATGAGTAACATTGTCGACAATCTCCAATCCAAGGAGGACCTTACCTACGACCGAGTCTACAACAAGTTGTTGGACGTGAGACCCTCAGTTAGCCCTGAGGACGACAAAGTGTATAAAAGCGCTGATGTCAAAGGAAAAGGAAGGGAACCTCCCCAGAGACCTGCGGCCACACCCAAGGAATAAACCTACTGCAAATAGCATTACCCCAATACTCGCGCTGAGGGACATACCTGGAATGAGTGTAATAAACTCCAGGGTGACAACCAAAAGAAGAAGGAAATGAAAGCTGTTAGTTCAGCAAAGATCGGCAAAGAAGAAATATCTGAACCGGTCAGTACATCCACATCCCTCCTCTCTATGCAAAGACTCCTCACCCACACAACTGGGTAATCGATACAGGTGCAAGCTCACACATGAAAAGCAACCTAGCCTTCTTATAAACTTTGAACCAAGTACAGGGACTGTTAAGTTAGGCGATGATTTAGTAATAGAATCATGTGGCCGAGGAACTGTCAAGCTCATAGCCAAAACTTCAAATGGTCCTTTAGCCTCTGCATTCTTAAAACATGTTCTCTGGGTTCCAAAGTTAGGTAAAGTAACTTGTTGTCATAGCGTGCTATTATTTCTTTGGGGAATGGTTTTTCTTTGCTTAGTAAAGGGGCGGATATGTTTGTATACAGGGAAAATAAAAGAGAAGTAATCTGGGGAAAGCTTGACGGTCAAGACTATGTTGTGCAAGAAGAGAAAGTAGTGGCGAACAAGATGACTTACTAACAGTGGCATGAAGCCTTCGGACATCCTGCACCATCCTATCTCAAAAGTACCAACTACACAGACTATCCATCTATCCCCAAAGTTCCGAAAGACTGCTAGTGTGAAACCTGCATTACGTCCAAATCAACAAAACACGAACCCGAATCTACAGACAAAAGATGTGAAAATCCCTATGATTTAATCCACTCAGATCTTAGTAGAAAATTCTCAACCCCTTCCTTCGGAAACGCCGGGTACTATGTCACCTTTATTGATGATTGAACACGGTACACTTGGAGTTATCCTCTCAAAGCTAAATTCGATACCGTGAAAGTGTTCAACCAATTCATCAAAGACACACACCCAGGATAATGCTACTATTAACCGATTCAGGACCGATAATGGAGGAGAATATGTCAACAAAGATATGGCAAACATGTTTGAAAAACTGGCTATCATTCATGACAAAATACCTCCTTACTCTCATGAATCTAATGGCGTTGCCGAACGATACACTAGGACCATTATCACATCTACGCGCTCTATGTGGTCAGGTCTTACACCGCGTTTATGGGCAGAAGCAGTTACAACAGCTGTATACCTCTGGAACATCCTCCCTAACCGATCTATAGGAAAACTAACGCCCTATGAATCTCTCTACAATAAGAAGCCGTTAGTAAAACACCTACGCCCCTACGGGACCAAATGCTCTGTCCATATACCTGAGGAGACCAGAAAACCAGGAACAAAGTTACAGCCCCGGGCCATAGAAGGATACCTTGTTGGATATACTTCCTCCAGCAAGATATACCGTATATACATACCATCAATGCACAAGATCTCAGAAACGCGTCAGCTCCACTGGACAACAAAGGTTATACTACCGCTTGATCCTAAGGAACCTGCACCCTCATCCGAGACCTTTGCAACAGTCTATCCACCTTCCTACCAAAGAGCACCGGCACCCGATAAAACTCTGCCACAGGAAGCAGTTGACAAACCAACTATTGAAGTACATCCACCTCCACCACCTGAACATCCTGACGATTATCACCGTCCCCAAACTCCTGAAGAAACACCGAAACCTCCTGTACAAGAAGCACAACCGGTAAATCCTCCTGAGATACAGACCAGATCTGGCAGAACCGTTCGCTCACCACAATACTTTTGCAGAAATGTCACTCTACCATCTGACGAGGATCCTAAAACCTACACACAGGCAGTGAACAGCCCACTTAAGAAACAATGGACCCAGGCAATGGACGAGGAAATAAAGGCACTTGAGAAAAGTGATACTTTCGATGAAGTAGATAAACCTACAGGACGCAAGATTATTGACAGTAAATGGGTCTTCAAGACCAAGCGAAATGCTAATGGTACTTTGGAAAGGTACCGTGCAAGGGCTGTTGCCAAAGGATTCTCACAAGTACCTGGTTTTGACTTTGAAGATACTTTCGCTCCGGTAATCCGATATGAATCACTCTACTTCCTCCTTGCAATATGTGCTAAAAACAAATGGCAACTACGGCAATTCGCTATCTAATCTGCATTTCTTTATGGTATGTTGAAAGAAGAAGTCTACATGCGACCGTTACCTGGGTTCGGTAATGGAGACAAAGTATGGTGACTTAACCGATGTCTCTATGGACTTAAGCAATCTGCGAACGAATGGTACGCTCTCCTCGCTAGATACTTAACATCCAAAGGTTTTGCGACATCCACCCTTGACCCATGCATGTTTGTTTACAGTAAACACGACATATACCTAATGGTTTACATTAACGAGATCGCTATATACTTGGCCAATACCCCCCATGCTACCTCTCTCATAGAAGACCTGAAAACGGCATTTGACATTACGGACTTAGGGGAAGCTACTTTCCTACTTGGCTTACACATTACCTATACAATAGACGGGATACATCTTACCCAGCAACGATACATCAAGTCAGTCCTCGAGCGATATGGTATGGAAAACTCACGGCCAGTCTCTACCCCCTTACCCAAAGGCATTCAAATACAGAAAGGGACAGTGGATGAACAGATACCGGACATGTCAATATACCCATCGATAATAGGATCACTTATGTACCTGACTACTGGTACCAGACCCGATCTAGCATACAATATCCATTCTCTAACAATTTTCTTCCTGCCCGACCGAAATCCACCTAAAGGCCGCTAAACACGTCCTTCGGTACATTCACGGTACAAAAAACATTGGACTCTTCTACCCTTGTACAACTACAAATGCTATGAACACCTATGTGGATGCGGACTAGGCAGCTTGTCTCGATACCTGCCGCTCCTTATCAGGGTATGTTATTCTCTATAACAATGCCTGTATATCCTGGCGGTCCAAGAAGCAAGCCTTAGTTCCGACATGTACTACAGAAGCGGAATATGTAGGTATGTCCATAGGGGCAAGGCAAATCCAATGGTACATCAAAGGTCTCAGTGACATTCAGCTAACAACTCCGATCGCTTTACATGCCGACAATACCGGTGCAATTTTTCTGGCAGCCAACCATCAACTTAATGAACGAACAAAATATATCGGTATCCATTTTCACAAAATACGAGAAGAGATCGATAACGGTTCTTTCACACTCCAGAAGGTTGCGTCATCAGAAAACCATGCAGACATTTGTATCAAGGTACTTGCGAAACCGGCACATGAATGGATGATGAGATTGTTCGGCTGTAGATAATGAGGGGAAGTGTTGAAATTCTTCAATTCGTTTCATATGTATATTTCCTATGGTAATATTGTTTATGTCTCTGCTTGGTTATTTCTAGTTTACTTATGGAAACTACAGACATTACTACAGCTAGGGTATATCATATTCTCAGTTATATTTCATGATAATGTTTGAGAATTAATGCGTATATTTCTTATGTTATGTGTAGGATTTCTCGGTTATCATTCTATGTAGAGTGACCTTTTACTGGTCATGTATCAGGTGTTTTCTTTCCGTTTATTTAGCGCACACCACTTCAGATTACGCATATTTTATTGGGATTTCCATGGTAGTTTTTCAGGGTCAAACATGTTCGCACTTATGTTTCTTACAGTGTTTTCCCTATTTTTTTTACTGAGTACAAGGAGGATACGCACCTGTATAAATAGCTGGTTGCCGCCTACTTTGTTTTAGTTAATTAAGGACAAGAACTACTACCAATCTACCTTCATACTACAATACTCCTCACACAAGTGTGCACATTGTATACTCTTAATACTGTGTTTTATTTTCGTACTCATGCTATAAGATTGTGCGAATACACATAATTTAAACAGAAAGCCACTAGATGTAGCTTTTTGTCCTTAAACTATCAGAGGACACACCATAGAGACAAATTGCTAGCATTGGTTTCCATTATAGTTCCTTTGTCACGGTAAAAATGACCCAGTATTGGGGCTGAAATGAGTCCTCGTTTTAGTTCCTCAAATGCCCTATCTTGTCCTGGCCCCCAGCTAAATTTCCTGTGGTCGTCCTTCAACGTTTTGGTAATCTGATTGCAGCTTTTGGAGAAATCTTTAATGACACGTTACTAAAAATTGGCAAAGCCAATGAATATTTGCACCTCTTTTACTGACCTCAGTGCCTTCCAATTCTTAATGCTTTCAACCGTTCTTTCAATGATGGTGACTTCATCAATTGCCACAATATAACCCAAACCCAACTACTCAACTGTCTTTTCGTGAAAAACTGACTTTGTGGTTGATATTGCCAGATCATAATCATACAAGTGAGAAACGACCTTTTTGACCAAGTGAATGTGTTTCTTCTCCGTTTAGGAGTAAATCAGGATATCGTCAAGGTATACCACCATCCGATGAGGTAAAAATTCTTGTAGAATTTTATTCATCATGGCCTGAAATGTGGCTAGTGTATTTACAAGCCCAAATAGCATTGCTTTGTATTCCAAGTGGCTCTATCAGGTCCGGATTGCTGGTTTACACTCATCACGTTCGTTTATTCTCTTGAGGCGATAGCCATCTTTTAAGTCGTGTTTAGTGAATATTTGGGCCCCAGCCACTGTTAAGAGTAGCCGATTCTAAGGTCAAGTGAATCAGGCTAGGCTTAAGAAATCAAATCGTAGACGGAGATTGTCTAGGAAGGCTCAAGATTTCAAGGTAGAACGTATGATATTGATAAGATCTCTTCTCCGTTGCTTGACGATGGCTAGAGCTTGGGAGGCACTTCGATATTTATATCCCGCGTCTGAGTGTTCGCGGACTACATCCCTTCTCCATACAACCAAGTATCTACTAACAATTTTCACAACAAAATCCTCAGCGAACCCCCTTTGACCCTAAAAGTTTTTCCCCCGCACAGCTAATGGCGTGATCAGAGCTCTTCTTTCTCCGAGGGTGTTTCACACCTTCCCGGTAAGAGATAACAGCCGTCGTCCTGCTGTTCAAACTATGGCCGTC
>QFET01007270.1:0-19015 GCA_003316355.1 Tuber calosporum | reverse complement strand
TCTCGATACAAGCACGGCCTAGGCAATTCAGCAGTATAGAATTGGCTACCCCGTAACATAGTCCTAGATGGTATGACTGCACAATTGAAGTAGGCTACTCCGATACAAACTGTGAGTACGCTGACGCTCCCATGATACCTATAAGGTCAATGAACCTATCAGAACAAGTTGATAAGGAGAGGAAGTGAAGACGAGAAGGTAATGGCCCTATCGTGAACTCTAGTCATCCTGCAAGCCAGCTGCAGAGCCGGATAAGACGCCACGCAGCAGACTCGGCCAACAACCAAGCTGGCCCCTTGAAGTTCTAAGAAGGTATTGGTATGTTCCAAACTGGCCGGTAATATCTTAACAGCCGAAAGAAGGATGACAACTCACACTAAGTGGGTCCACACCTACAGTGAGGTCAGGTGCTCTGATCATACTATGAGAAGTGCGGGTGAAGAGAGAGTTTTAGGGTTAAAGCGGGTTCGCTCTTAGATTAAGAGATGAAGGTTTGGGAGAAAATACCAGTTTTTATGTAAAACCAGTTGTAGTCCGCGTACACTCAGATGCGGGATATAAATATCGAAGTGCCTTCCGACCTTTAGCTATCATCAAGCAACAGAGAAGAGATCTTATCAATATCATATGTTTTTACACAAAAATCTTTACTTAAGAGCCTTCCTAGAGACTCTCTTTAGACGAAGAAAGATTTAAGCCTAGTCCGATTCGCTTGCCCTTAGAATCGACTACCCTTAACAGTATATTCTTAATTCTCCTTGTTACCTAGGCTCTTTACATGACTACTGGACACCTCCAAGTCATACCTCAGAATCATACAGGATCATAGCTGATACCACCCTCCTCGACGATCTTCTGCTCGAACCATATCCCTCAAAATTAATCTCCTCTTTCAAAGAAATACTTAAAAACTCCCTCCCGCAGATTCAATTCTATATACCTCAGCAACTGTCCTGGTTCACCAATCCGTTACTCATCCCGACCGAATTAGATTTCAGAGAAATATACGAACACTTCTACGGTTCCACCTTCCTGTGGAAACCGTTTCAAGACTACGATACTAAGGAAGAAGGAACCTGCGATTCTTTCAGCCTTACCTCCCCCTCCTTTACCTTATCTCTTGGGAGACTTGCAAAACATCCAGAGTCCCAATAAAAGGAAATAGCACAACAATTGACTGTCGACACGGACAAAGCTATGTCTGACATCGAAGAATTTTCCCTGGTTGGAAGTGATCATGGACCTGGTCGCTTCTGGTCACCTTTGGCACTCCACCAACTTTCACAGCCAAGTGGGATCAGAAAGTCGGCCCCAAGAACTCAATCAAGCACTGCCCGTCCCCCGACGCCAGAAATCCAGCTATAGAGAGATTAGCAGAATGCATAGGCTAGGCACTGAGCTACTTCGACCGTACCCTCCTGGAATCAGTTGATATGCAACATCTGGCCTACCGTGAACTATCTGGTCAAGCTCAGGATCAGGCGAATCAACTCCAGCACCATGCCCAATGGATAACCCGTAGGGAACAAATCGTTGGCGAATAGTTGAAACAAATATATTCGGGACTTGAAAAGTTACCAACGGAAACAGCCACACTTCATGTTCCAATAACCAAACGGTTGGAGGCAAAGTTGCGAGCGCAGGAAGAACGGGCTGCACTCCATGAACCGGTATGTACTCAACTTTATCCTAACATTGGGGCAACAGGATAAGAGTCGCTGGATCGAGACTGCCAGCTAAAACAGGCTTTGGCTAGGCAAAAACAGAACTCCTACGAAGACAAGTGGCCGCACAAAAAGAACATGAGCAGACCAGAGAGGAATTACGAGAACTGCAGCAGCGGCTTGAACAAGAACGGTCGAAAAGGGAGGCCTATGTCGTCAGACAGAATGCCGCATCTGTGCAACTAAATCGAATGTTGACTCGGATGAATGAAACTTTGATGCAACCACAAGTTGCGAAGAACCCAACAAGCGTATGGGTAACAGTTGCACTACAGCCAGTGGAAAATTGGGGCTTGGAAAAACGGACCACTGCCAATGGCGGAGAAGAGTTCCGGTTAATTCCCCGTAGAGACAAGGGAAAAGCAGAGGATTGTGGAGATAGAAACGGAAAAGGCAGAAAGGAACCACCCCCACCCCCTGCGGCGAATGCACCCATCCAGGGAGATGATTACGTGAAGTCTAAAGAGGGAGGTGGCCCCTCACGACGAGGAGATAAAACATCACTAAGACCGTTGCCAGGTTGTAAGTTCCAATCTGAAGTAGACGCATGGGTCGACCAACTAGGGCAAGCATTGTCAATTACCAACCGCTGACAAGCGGATCCATCTTTCAAGTTCGAGATTAAGCCTACTCAGGATGTCCGAGTATGGTTACTAAATTACGAGGACTACTTTGGGAGAAACTCATGGCAATGAGAAAACGATGAAGAACGCATCATGCATAGGTTAAGAAGAATAGAATGAACCGAGGGAGCACCTTTCTACAATATATATAAATCATAACATATCAGCAGAAAATGACAGGGGACTTCGGATTACCAAAACATCAGGGATATGACTTCTGGATCACTCTCCAGGCCGAAGTTACAGAACGATTCTTAGTACTGCATAAGGCACCAAAAGCCATAGCTGAGATTGAGAGGGTCATGTATACAGGGGACATAGAAAGGTATCTCCTTAACATGGAAAACCAGAACAACGAGGCAGAAGTATCCGGTATTGCTTAGAGAACTATAATTCAGCGGCAACTTCCTATTGAAGTCTTGCATACACTATCTCATGAAAATCATGACTTGGATAGCGAGTGGATCAAGGCAGTCCACAGGGTTACCAAAGTGGAAGAATTGTTCTAGCAACAACAAGGGCTATTCAGGAAAAATGACCAGGGAAAAAGTGACTTCCAGAAAAGAAAGCAGGAGGAGGAATCAAAAACTAGCAAGACCACTGGTAAAAATCAAAAACGAAAAACCTATACGGCAGCTGAAAAATCTGCCTACAAATTGAAAAAACAAGTGGAAAAAGGGGAAAAAAAACCCCCCGCTGAAGGAAAGGTTGAGCACACAAATTAGGTTGAAGCTCATAAAGGAATCCCTAAGGACAAAATTAAATAGCGAAAGAAAGCCAATCAATGCACCCGTTGCAGGTTGGCCAACCATACTTGGAAGTTCTGCCAGAAAAATGCCCAAGTATGGGATATAGGACAGAGACGGGGAAATTTAAAACCCCAATATCGACGACCCTGATAACAAAGGGTCAACCAGCACACACGACTAGGGCGAACCAAGTCAACCATTCCAGGATTTGGGAACTGGATGACATAGATGAAACCTAAAAAAGGTTTGCAGGCACCGGCAGCAACGGCGACCGGGTACTCGGTTACGGACCCCTTACCGAAACCGAAATCAACAAATGGGCTTAACCTCTGCCAGGTCCTACTAGCAGCTATTCCGCATTTCTCCATGGGAAACTCAAAACCAAAGCGAGAATCACAAAAAGCAATCCAGACCTACGGGAGCATTGCAGAGCTAAGAATAACAGGCGAGCAAGAAGCGATTAACTTGGACGGCGGCTCGTGGTAGTCCAGGACTAACTCTGGGAACCTGAAACTCAGAAGGAAGAAAGCGGAGCACAACATTTGATGTATATCGAATCTTAGTACGGAAGAGGTCAAATAAACCAGTGTCCTCATAAAGCTGTAAATCCTTTGCAAATGATACAAGGAAGAGTGCACCGACCACCACTGACTAAGGACTTCTTAAGAATGGCAATGGAGAATCAGTCTAGCCTGGATTATGAGAAGCCTTCCAGAAACGAAATATATAACAGGTCAGCTGGAGAAGGGAATAGTTGAAAAAAACTGAAAAGGATTACCGACATCAAGAAAAAATGAAGTGGAAGAGAATGAGGAACTACTGCTACCTAGTCTAAACACTAAACGGTGTGGGGTAAATCAGTCCTGAACCTACACTCAGGCTTTGTAGACAGGATAGGCACGATAGACTCAAGGGGTAATCGTAGCGATACGTGAAGAATCCCCGGAATACAACTTAATGATACAAGTTCGGCTCCTGTTAGGCAGGGCAAAAGGCAGGTATATGGGAACCCTTCAGCAAGGGGTAAAGACTGCTAGTAGTGGGCTACCCAGTACATCAAAGACAGAAAGTTTGGTTTGTTTGAGGAGGCTTAAATAGCCGAAACCGTGCAGGCATGGTAACAAATACACTAAGTTACCACAACAATGAAAATGTCATACAAAACACCTGGACAGGCCCCTAGCGGCCCTAATAAAAGAAACAAAATAGCAGCACCTGCCACGCCTTATTTTTCTAATATATTCCTAATTAACCAAGAACTGGTTAATAAACATCGCCTACCATACCAGACACGCAAAAATAGCTTTGATATCTACACCTTTGAAGGAACCACGGCAGCAAATGGGGGAAAACACTACACACAACCTATTCTCTAAGAGATCGGGAGCAATGCACACCGATCTCACATCTCTTGCGATATTGCCAATGCTGGCAAATATGACCTCATTATCCCATTTGGATGGGGGCATACAGAACATCCCATAATGCACATTGAGGATGCACAAAAATGGACATTTAAAGACAAAAAATGCTAGAGTCATGTTAATGATGAAGGCATAGACCTGACATTTGAAAGGGACGAGACCATGTCTTACGACCCAGAAGAACAATATATTGGAAGAATCGAAATAGCATCCACTCCAGAGTCAACAAAGATCCCGCAAATACCTTAGGAATACCATGAATTCAGAAGGATTTTTGCACTGGAAACGGCAGATAAACTAGTGGGAAGAAGCATTTTTGACCACGCCATTGACTTGATACCAGGCGCAGTACCACCATGGGGCCCGATATACCCTAAGTCAGCCCCACAGCTGGATATGCTTTGCAAATACCTACAGAAAATGCAGGATCAAGGGAAAATCGTGGAGAGCAAATCTCCTGCTAGGGCTCCAATTTTATTTGACCCTAAACCTGACGGTTCAATGAGGTTATGTGTAGACTATCGACAGTTGAATAAGCTAACAGTGGCTAACAAATATGCGCTACTTCCAATGAGTGAGCTCCGGGACCAGGCAGCTGGTGCCCAAATATTCACTAAGCTCAACTTAAAAGATAGCTATCACCTTCTAAGAATAAAGGAAGGAGAAGAATGGAAAACAGCATTCCAGACCCGTTATGGCCACTTTGAATACAAACTAATGCCATTCAGGCTGCTGAACGCGCCGGCCACATTCCAGGCCATGATGAATAAAATTCTCAGTGACCTTTTAGCGCATGGAGTAGTGGTATACCAAGACGATATCCTAATTTACTCAAAGACAGAGAAAGAACACGTCGACTTGGTCAAGAAGGTACTCTATCGCTTGGAAGAATATAATCTAGCGGTATTAACTAACAAGTCAGTTTTTCACATCAAAACACAGGAGTTTTTGGGTTATATTGTGGCAATTGACGGAGTCACCATGAGTGAAAGAAAGGTCGAGAGCATAAAATATTGGAAGGCACCAACGTTGGTCAAGGAGATGCAAATATTCATTGGCTTTGCATATTTTCACCGACGTTTCTTAAGGATTTCTCCAAAATCTGCAAACCAATACCTGAAACATTGAAGGGCGACCCCAGAAAATTCGGCTGGGGGCCGGAACAAGATGGGGCATTTGAAGAACTTAAGAAAAGATTCATCTCTGCCTCTATCCTCTGTCATTTCTACCCTGACAGAGAAACAATTGTGGAAACCAATTCCTGTGATTTTGGTCTAAGATGCGTCCTCTCACAGTTTAAAGACAAAAAGCTACATCCGGTGGCTTTCCACTTACGGAAGCTGAGCCTAGCGGAGCGAAATTATGAGATCCATGATAAGGAACTATTGGCGATTCTGAAAGCATTTAAAGAGTGGAAACAGAACCTGGTCGGAACAGAAAACCAGTGACAGTCTACACTGATCACCAGAATCTACAAAACTTCCTTAAAACTGAGGTATGGAATCCGCGGCAAATACAATGGGCTCAGCAACTGACGAACTACAATTTCAAGATTGTCTATCGACTGGGAAAACGAGGCGAAAAACTGGATGCACTAAGCCGACGGCTGGAGTACCGCCCAGAGGAGGGAGCTGCGCTTAGCGAACAGTCAATACTCAAGCCTTCTCACTTCCAAATTACATTGGTGCAGTTAAATCAACCTGAAAGGAAGGAAAGAATAATTGGCATAGAGTCGACTGGTTCCTTGCGAATAAAATTGCTAACTCCAAAAGCAAGAATTCCTACGAAACGGTCCAGACTAGCAGCCGGACACTACCTATACGCACTAAGGGACTTTATAATTCCGGCCAATGGACAAAGGTTTGTGGAAACTGGAATTTCCCTCGGATTGCCAAAGGGAACATAGACGCTGATGGTACCACGCAGTAGAATGGCCGCCAAAATTGGGATCAGCATTAGCGGAGGTGTAATCGACGCTGCTTACACCGGAGAAGTCAAGGTGATCATAATGAACCATGGAAATCAAGATTGCCAAGTTCGCAAAGGGGCCCGAATGGCACAAATGATCATTGAGAACATACACCTGGCTGAGTTGATAGAAGTGACAGACTAGCAGAAACTACAAGGGGTAAAGGCGGATTTGGAAGTACGGATATATTACCCAAACGATCAGAGGCTATAAAGACCCAGGCAGTGGTCACATACTTACAAGCGGACCAGGCTGAAAATGAGTTTCTTGATGAAATAGACCATCAAGCAAGACTAGACAAAGAAATACTCCTAATGTATAATGTTATGAAGTCCAAGCTAGATATTAGGAAATATGACCAGACATTATTAATAACCATCAAAGAGGCAGGCCTGAATGATCCAGACTGGCAGGAACGCAAGCAGGAATTGGAAATGTTAACCAATGAGGGCAAACCATTACCAAGTCACTGGGCAGTAACTGAAGAACTGATATACTATAAGAAATGCTTATACATTCAAGAAAACGAGCAGCTGCAGAAAACTATAGCCAATCGTTACCATGACTCTAAGGTAGCTGGACACTTTGGACAGGAAAAGACTCTGGAAATTATTACGAGAGACCTTTACTGGAGAGGGCTGACAGCGGGGATAAATGACTATGTACGGACATGCGATGAATGTCAACATAATAAATTCCCACAACATGCGCGGTTTAGTCTGCTGCAGCCACTAGAAGTTCCATTCGCAGCCTGGGCTCCCATATCGACCGCCTTCATCACACAACTACCAGAATCACCAGGAAGAACACAAATTATGGTAGTCGTGGATCAGTTAACAAAGATGGCTCACTTTATAGGTCTGGAAAGTGATGCAACTGCAAAAGAGGTTGGAAACGTATTCTTAAGGGAAGTCTGGAAGCTACATGGACTAGCCGCAGAAAATATCTCTGACATGGATGCAAAGATGTCGGGAGAATTCATGGAATCCCTATGCAAAACCTAAGGGATAAACATAAAGATGTCAACTGCATACCACCCGCAAACTGATGGACAAACGGAGAGGACGAACCAAGTGCTGGAAGGATACCTGTGACACTTTGTCCATTATGATCAAAAGGACTGGTACCAGTTGTTACTACTAGCCGAGCATTCCTTCAACAATTCAGTAACAAATGCTCATGGCATGTCACCATTATACGCCAACTATGAATTCCATCCCCAAACAGAATGGATGAAGGAACGCAAGCCCAAAATCACGGTGCCCAGCTCTATGCACACTGGATGCAAACAATACACAAACAAGCCCGAAAAGCCTTAGAACAAATACGGGAAAATATGAGCAAATATTACCACTGAAAGGCTAAGCAACAATATGAGAGCAAGGTCGGGGACCTGGTCATGTTAAATGCAAAAAATATACGCACCAAGTTACCCTTTAAGAAGCTTAACCCAAAGCTGTATGGACCGTTTAAGGTATTAGAAAATAGGGGAGAGCGTGCCTACAAACTAGAAATATCACCAAGATGGAGGTTTCAGGTGATATTTCATGTATCATTGTTGGAACCATATCGGACATCCAATCAACCAGCGTGGGAACAACCTTCCCGCAAGCCGGAGGAAATCGATTCAGATTTTGAATGGAAAATCAAAATAATCGTGAAGAGTGAAATAATCTCTTATACCCAGCAAGTTCGAGGTTGTAACTGACAAATGCGTGAGTTATATTATTTTGTCAAGTGGAGTGGTTGTTCCAAAGATGATAATTCTTGTGAACCACAAGAATACTAAGAGTATGCACAGCAATTGGTGGAGGTATTTCATAGGGAGAATCCAGATATGCCAAACCAGGCAGATATTGAATGTCTTGGAAAAGGTTTTCCTAATGTAGCCAAGCAAACGCGGTAGGTTTTTTACCCTATCAAGTCTAGTTCAAAAGGGGACTGGTAAATCTCAGAATTATTTAAGTTTGTATTTTATTATTTTTTTATTTTTCATTTTTGTTTTATTGTTATTTTGATGTGTTACCTAAAGAGAGGGTAACTTTTGAAAAGCGATACCGGAGAAACCACACAGAGGAGGGAGCTAGTGTTAGGCACAAACGACTCCCTAGAGGAATATATGACTTTACAGGAAGAACTGCATGAATCCGAACCTCTACAGGCAATTACCCCACTGCGGCTACAGCGTTCGGTCTGGGAGTCCACACTGGCACCTTGTTAAGTTGCTCGTTTGCTAACAAAAACGAGTACTTGGAACACATCTTGAAATCCCGTATACGTTGTCGCCGTCGGTCCAACCGGAAGCTGTCCTATGGGTATATGAGAGGGCCTCTCTGGCTACGTCTGGGAAGTAGAACTATGCGATTCCGTTAAGAACTTGCAGAGTTACACTCCATTGAAGTTAACTGAGTTCGGGTAGTCCTAGATGGGTATGAATGCACAATTGAAGTAGGCTACTACGACACAAACCGAGAGTACACTGAAGCCCCCATGATGCCTATAAGGTCAATGAACCTATAAGAACAAGTTGATAAGGAGAGGCAGTGAAGACGAGAAGGTATTGTCCCGATCATGAACACTAGTCATCCTGCAAGCCAGCTGCAGAGCCGGATAAGATGGCACGAAGCAGACTCAGCAAACAACCAAGCTGGCCCCTAGGAATTCTAAGAAGTTGTTGGTACGTTCTGAACTGGGTGGCCATATCTTAACAGCCGAAAGAAGGATGACAACTCACACTGAGTGGGTCTACACACTCAGAGAAGTCAGGAGCTCTGATCATACCGTCAGCTGTGCGCAGAAAGAGAAAGTTTCAGGGTCAATGCTGGTTCGCTCTCTGAGTAAGAGACAATGGTTGGGGAGAAAATACCTGTTTATATGTAAAACGAGTTGTAGTTGCGAACACTCAAACGCGAGATATAAATATTGCAGTGCCTCCTGAGCTTTAGCCATCATCAAGCAACTGAGACGAGATGTTATCACTATCATGAGTTTTTACACCAAAATCTTTACCTACGAGCCTTCCTAGACAATCTCTGTTTACGAAGAAAGATTTAACCCTAGCCCAATTCGCTTGCCCTTAGAATCGACTACCCTTTTTAGATAGAGGTCAAAGCAGGCCCTTAGAGAAGCAGATGCCAGTAAAAGGGGAGGTAGTGTCACAAATCGTGACTTAGCAATATGGAATGTTTCACATCACTCACGCTTTGTGAGATCATTTATGTTTATGACGTTTGGTTTGATTTATGTTTATAGTTTCATGACTCAGGATTGTGAGGTCATATGATTTTATCACTTTCGCACCTGACTACATGTGTGAGTCAAGGGTTTCACGCATATGACGCGATTAGCACACATGACCTTTTATATGAATTGGATACCATGGGGAGTGTATACTATGACTCAAGCTATGAGTCATAGGATGTTTGTTATACTATGACTCACACAGCAGTCATAGTAACGAGGTCACTCATAGTAAAGTCACCAGGGTTAGGGTTGTGGGAAGAGAGCCTATATAAGGAGGGTCACGAACACAGATAGCTAGCTCTTCACGCAACCACCTAAGTAACTTCCTATGTTATATTTTATCTATTAGTTCAATCTATACTTTACTCTTATTATGACCATCTGTTTATATCACCGACTGAAAGGTGATTCAAGGAACGTATCGCTAAGGAGTAGTCAGAAGGGCTAGGGGTAAGAAGACTCTCCGTTCACGAGGCGACATAAGGCTACGAGAGCTGACCAGTGGTAGGACCAGCGGTACGTGTCATTACCTGTTGCAGTTGTATGGTTCCGGAAGACTAAACTCTGTACCAACTTTCTGACACAAAAAGTGACAATTTTGGTTGTGACGCCAAGTGTAACACCTTTCAAAAGGGCTGCCCTAGCCCCTCTACAATTAAGAAAACACTAAGAAGATAGAACAAAGAGTGAGAAATAATGATTGCTGTTCATAGAATTGGTGAATAGAGCCTCGTTGCAGATATTTATGAATTTATTTTTTAAAAGCTCTGATCACCATCTGTTTTCCATCTGCTACCTTTCATATCATCAAACTTCCACTCTCCTCTATATTCTTATTCCATAATCTCCAAATACCGCTTTTCATACCCTTTGTACCATACCTTCTGAAACCCCTCTCTTACAAGGTAACCTTCAATCTTTAAGTACTAATTCTGATCTATCAAGTCTAAGGTATCTGACAAAATGGATACAGAAAACTAGAAATTGCAAATATATGGATCCAGCCCAGAAGGCAGAGAAAAGACGTGCAGCAACCATGGAACGTGTTCGCCGATTCCGTGAAGGGAATAATTCCCATGTGTCTGGTCCCCATCAGCCACCAGTCTCAGGCCAGGAACGCACGCGTCAGTATCGTATACGGAAAAAGCAGCAGGAGGCTGCTTGTGAGCTGTCTGCTTCAACTATGCGAGTGCCTACAGGAAGAGGTTCACATAATCTATCATATTTACGCATGCGAAGATACCGGCAGCGCCTACGTCACGCTTCTGGCACTTTGAAGCCTTCTCCACTTAGTGGGTCTGAGCGTTCTCGACGCTGGTATGCTAAAAAGCAGCAAATTCGTATGAAGAATAAACATCTTCGACGTGAAGCACATTCCTCTGCTGATCAAGTAAGTCGTTTGCCTTGCATTAAGTGCCTTTACTAAAATATACTTTAGGCAATACTAAGAAAAAAGGCCTACTTGGATTGGCCTAATTTGTCTGGAGAAGCATTGGACTTTAAACTGGAGATATTAGAGCAAGCCTTCCAGAGATTGAAGCCACAAGTACGCCCGGGTAGTCTCAAGAGGGCCGGGGGCATGATGGGACTACAACTTGATTGGAATATCCAGCTCTATACTTTTATCAAGTTACAGTTAAAGCAGGAAAAGGATTGGAAGACTGCAGAGTTAAAACGACTTCCGACCGATCCAATAACCAAGAGGAAAACCCGTAAGGAGCTTGCCCGTCTAGTAGCTAGTGCAGGGGGATGGGGTACTCCTGTTATGACCAGGATTCTACAACAAGTGGTCACTTATATACGAAGTGGGAAACTGCCTGCCTCAAAGCAAGGACGACATATTAAGATTGTCAGTTGGCTGACAGATGAGAGTACTGTTCTGGCTATTAGAGAGTATATCTCACTAGCTGGAGAAGGTAGGAACTTGTTTACTAAATGGTTGGAAATGATATACAAAAAGCTAATTATAATATGGTCTAATAGGAATGGATTCCGCAGGCTTAGCTAAAGCCATTACTAATTATTGGACAACTACCTAGCGGAATGAAATTGGTCAGAATGAGGACGATTTACCAATGATATCAATCGCAGGTATTCATCGAAGAATAAAAAAGGCTGTATCAAGCCGAACTACAAGAGCTTGGCTGTTGAAATTAGGATGGAACTGGAAGGAAGTTCGAAAAGGTATCTATAAGGATGGTCATGAGTGGGATGATGTTAAAAAATACCGGAATGAGATCTTCCTTCCCAGGATGGAAGTGCTTAAGAGACGCATGATGGAGTGGGATGAGCACTTAGAGGTAATCCCAAAGGAATACGGAGAGGGGGAGAAACCTCTTATATTTATCACACATGACGAGTCCACATTCAACTCTAATGATGGCAGAAAAAAGATATGGATTCATGAGGACCAAGTACCGAATCGCAAGAAGGGCCGTGGACAGGGTTTGCATGTCTCTGACTATTTGAGTCCAATTGGAAGGCTAGGAGAAGGGGAGGTTACCGAAATTCTCAAGTGTGGAGGAGACATCTGGTGGACTGGTGAGCTTATGTTAAAACAGCTTGTGGAAAAGGTATTACCAGTATTCGAAAAGTCATTTCCTGGATGTCAAGGTCTACTTGCCTTTGATAATGCCAAGAATCACCAGAAATATGCCACCAATGCCCTACGAGCTGGAAATATGAAATTAGCACCAGGTGGACGAAATACGGTACCAATGAGAGATGGCTATTTTACGAAACCCAACAATCCAGAGATCGTCTATCAACAGAAAATGGTCCTACCTGATGGGCAATTGAAGGGATTGAAAATTGTCTTACAAGAGCGTGGCCTGTGGCCATCAAACCGAAAGCTGTTAACTCAGTGCACAATTCCTGGAGATTCTCCTGGAAAAAGAAAGCTAAAACCATCATGCAAGTATGCAAGCAATGCTGATTGCTGCGCAAGAGCTTTGTTATCATCACAACCAGACTTTCAGAGTCAAAAAGGAGAATTACAGGAAACATTAGAGGCTGCTGGGCATTTGGTAATTTTCTATCCTTCTTTTCATTGCGAGTTAAACTTCATTGAGTACTTTTGGGGTAATGCAAAGGTTTATGTAAGAGCAAATTGTGAATATACATATCCAGCCTTAGTCCGTATTGTTCCAGAAGCTCTTGCACAGGTATCAAATACATTAATCTGGAAATACCACCAACATGTATTTAGAATGATGGAAGCCTATAGGCATAACATGGTTTATGGTTCTGATGATTTTAAAAGGCATGTATTTACAAGATACTCTTCTCATCGGAAAATACCTGAGTCTGCATTACATGTATAATAGTTTCCTTTTTTCTAACAAATACATAAAAGTTCTTGCTTTTTACTTCGCATACTTCTCTCCTATCAAACTATCTATCAAATAATATATTTTTCTCGGTAGGTCTAAAAACCTAGATCTCACAGTAGATTTTTGGAGGTGTTACACTTGGCGTCACAACCAAAATTGTCACTTTTTGTGTTAGAAAGTTGGTACAAAGTTTAGTTTTCCGGAACCATAGAAGATAGTCTGCCTTTTCCGGCAGACTCGGCATAGGTTTGTAACATTTGGTTGTGTCTATTGCGACACATAACGAATACAAAACAGATTCACCTATAGATACAGAAGTACCAGACTTCAACGATCCACAAACTTTCTTAGGACTACAAGCAGAACTTGGACAAACTCTAAGGAAGTTATCGCAAGAAGGATCCCCAAGACCTCCAAACCCGGTTACCCTGGAAGCAAGATCAAGATCAGGGTCAGTAAGCTCGAGAGAATCTCCAATATACAGGATGTCGGAGGAAACAGGACCAGCGGACACGATAAATCTTACAAGAGAACAACTCCTAGAGTTGATTCGAACAGTACAAGAAAATCGACTAGAACAAACCGTGCTGGGGCCAAATATGAAAACCGCAGACACCTTAACTGGAGACCGCACCAAACTACGAGCATGGCTAGTCCAACTGGTAATGTATTATACAGCACTAGGATAGGGAGAGAACGAAGACGAATTTAAAGTAGACTTTGCCAAATCCCTATTGAGGGAATATGCAGGCAAATGGATTACTCCCTACATGGAAGGAAAGACCCCAGCTACCAGGAAAGGCAGGGCAGAATTTCAAGCAACCCTACACATCGAATTCGGTTATGTGGATGCTAGGGAAACGGCAAGAAATAAGAGCCAGAAAATAAAGCAAGGGAGCCGGAATGTCACTGATTTCTAGAACAAGTTGCTGCCATTCGCAACAAAGGCAAAATACGACCAACCAACCTTGCGAAGGGCCTTCCTAAGAGGCTTACAGGAAGAAGTTCAGAACTCATGGGCCATGAGGGCTCAAGACTTCACAACGACTGAGGAATTGGCGGTATGGGCCATGAATCAGGAAAACCGCTTGGACGTTATCAAACATGTGCAAGGAAGGTTCTTGACTAAAACCTATCACAATGTCAGAAATTACGACAGCACCTTCAAGACCCAACGACCAATGGAGTCTCGTGGAGATCCAATGGACCTAGATGCGACTAGGGGAAGGCAAGGTCTTGACATATCAAAAACCAAATATTGGAGGAGACGAAACAACAATCTGTGTATGGCATGTGCAAAGCCAAGACAGATGATGAGATACTGCACCAACCCGAAAGACAAGAAAGAATACCTGGTGAGGACCGTCAGTAGGGTTCAGAACCCACGATGGAAACAAAGAACAACGATCCGCGAAATGGACCTAGAAAGTGAATAGACCGATGAGGGAAAAGACGACGGTCCCCGGTAAGCGATGGTCTGAGGGACAAGGGGATAAAGAAACCCATCCAGATACCAAACTTCTACGCAGTACTAAACAACACGGAATCATTGGAACATGAAAACGACCATGTCATGGTAAAAATACGACTACATGGCAGAGAATAGATTATCAGCATCAACGGGATGATTGACTCAGGAGTGACTGAGGCCTTTATTGATAAGGAGGTATACAAAAAGTACGGCATGCCTATGGCGAAAGCCAAACAACAACGAGAAATTTACATGGCGGACGGCACACTCAGCGCGATGGGTCCAGTTACTCATACGACGACAGTACCTATGGAGATCGGTAGCAATAGGGAAATGATTACCTTCCAAGTGGCAAACTTACAAAACCATGAGCAGTTCTTGGAATGCCATGGTTTAGAGAACATAGCCCTGCAATCTATTGGGGAAAGGGGACCATCACGTTTGATAGTGAGTGATGCAAGACCTGGTGTTTAAATGAGTCACCATGGGTCTTCACAGTTCCAGAAGCGGAAGCCCTGGAGGAGAACTTAGATATTAAGTTCTCCACGGTCCAAGCAAAAGAGGATAAATGGATCCTGGTCAGAAGGCTCACTATCGAGGCGAAAATACCTACAAGAGGCTCAGAAAGGGCAGCAGGACACGACCTCTACGCTAGCGAAAGAGTAATGATACTAGACAAAGGGCAAGAACTTATCCAAACCGGAATAGCTATCGGATTACCACAGGGGAATTATGGGCGCATTCCACCACGAAGCGGGTTAGCAGTCAAAAACAGGCTTATAACTAATGCGAGTGTAATAGATGCGGATTATACAGGTGAACTGAAGGGAGTAATGGTAAACCTGGGGGACGAAGACTACACAGTCAACCCAGGTGACAAGATAGCACAACTGATATGAGAAAAATACCAGGAATTGTAATGCGAGGAAGTCAAAGAACTTGCAAAGACTGAACGAGAAGACAAAGGATTCGGAAGTACGGACCACAACATAGACCGGGACAGAAACGAATCAAGGGTTACCCAGGAAGAAACAAAAACCGACCGGAAACGAATAGAGATCTGCGAGATCTCGGCTCAACCCTTTGGGAAGTTCTACAGAGGAGGCGAGATCACAGGCATTCTCCAGTGGAACCAGGAGAACGGCCAATGCCATTTGAAGGCAATAAATGTCAGTACCGAACTGGCTATTAAGGCCAAAATGTACCAAGGGAAGGAACCCTTGGAACGGATTATACCAGAGGTATATCACCAATACCCGGATCTCTTCGAAGAGAAAGAAAAGACCACGTTACCGCCTTACAGTGAAGGAGTAGACCACGAGATTAACCTAGAAAAAGGACAAACAATCCCAGCAAAGAGGTTATATCCACTAGCAGCGGCGAAACTGGAAGAATTGAGAAGGTATTTGAAACAGAATCTGGAAAGGGGATGGATACGAGACTCCTTCGCGGAAACAGAAGCACCCATCCTTTTAGTCAAAAAAGGAGGACGGAAAATTACGACTTTGCGTGGATTCCCGAGGACTAAATGAAGTCACGAAAAAAGATCGGTACCCACTACCACTAATCCGCGAAGCCTTGGATAGAGTAAACAGTGCCCGATACTTTACTAAACTCGATATTAAGGATGCATACTACAATGTGCGAATCAAGAAAGGAGATGAATGGAAAACTACATTCGCAACACGATACAGCACTTACCTATACTTGGTAATACCATTCGGCTTGACCAACGCACCTGCAACATTTCCGAGATGGATCAAACAAATGTTACACTGATTCTTGGACATATGCTGCATAGTATATTTGGATGAGATACTGGTGTACTCAGAAATAATGGAACAACACCAGAAAGAAGTGGGAAAGATCCTGGAAGCAATTGGAAAGTCCAGGATGAGAATCAAGCCAACTAAATGTAAATTCCACAAGACAGAAGTGGAATACTTAGGATTTATTATTGACCAAGAAGGAGTCTGGATGGATCCTATCAAGACAGCAGCCATATGGGAATGGGCAATTCCGAAGAACAAGACCGATATCCAAAGATTTATGGGATTCTGCAACTTTTACAGAAGATTGTTCGAGGGGTTTAGCAGGACAGCAAAACCTCTATATCATCTGACAAAGCAAAATGCAAAATGGAGTGGGGTATAGAGGAAAGCGATGCGTTCGATGCAATGAGACAAAAAATCACTCCCGACCGAGACTCCCCCATTACAATCCGTAAAGACTGATCATGATCGAAACAGATGCACCGAAGTCTGTCTATTCACGAATTTTATCGCAAAAGTGCAAAGACGAGAAATGGCGGCCGGTGGCATTCCAATCAAAGAACATGACGAATGCGGAATGCAAATACGATATTCACGACAAAGAACTATTGGCCATAGTACAGGCACTCAAGGCATGGAGAAGATATGTGTTGGGAAGCCATCACAAGACAATTATCCTCACCGACCATTAGAACTTGGTTCCTTACATGACAACAAAAGATATTAATAAACGACTGATCCGGTGGAGCGAGAAGATAAGCCAATACAATATATGGATCGAATATCAGCCTGGAAAGGAAAGCAGCAAACCGGACGCATTGACAAGGAGGAGTCAGGATGCGTCAGAAGAAGATAACGAAAGGATCAAACAGAAACAAAAGATTCTATTACCACAAGAAAAATACTTTGAGGAGATAAGAATACCGGAAATGGATACAATTAGCTTTCCTGGAGAAGAAATAAGATAGCTTAAGGAACAAAGTGGGAAGGATCCTCACATACGAGAGATCAGGAAAGTATTGGAATAGGGAACAAAAGAGATGACGGATGTAGCCCTGGGGCTATGTCGATGGAAGGATGATTGCCTATGGTACTAGGACAAAATTTGGGTACCAGAAGAGGAAGAGAAAGAACGAAACTTATCAGAAGGAATCACGAAATTCCGCAAGCTGGACAGGGAGGAACTGCAAAAACTACGCAAATTATAAAGCGCAGTTATTACAGGCCTGGAATGCGAAAAACAATCAAGACATATGTCAAAAATTGCGACAGTTGTCAAAGAATGAAATCATCCGACATGCTCCGTATGGTCAACTACAATCAAACGAAGCACCAGATAAGCCAATGAAGTCGATATATATAGATTTTATCATGGATTTACCAGAATTAGACGGCTACAATGCTATCTTGGTAGTTATCTACTGACTGACAAAAATGAGTCATCATATTGCATGCTGGAAGGATATGACAACAAAACAATTCGTGCTAACCTTTGCAAAAGAAATCTTTCAGTTACATCGATTGCCGCATGATATCATCACCGATAGGGGAACACTGTTCACATCTGACTTAGGAAAAGAGACAGCCCAGAGGTTGGGAATCGAAAGGGAACTGAGTACGGCTTACCACCCGTAAACGGATGGACAGACTGAAAGAAGCAATACTATTCTGGAACAATACCAGAGAGCATACGTCAATTATCAACAGCATAATTGGAACGAACAATTACAGTTTGCATAGTTTGCATACAATAACGGACTACAAGAAACAATTAAGACAACACCCGAAACATGACGAAAGTAGTCATCTAATACCGGATCGGAACATCCCGGCGAACGAAATTAACTAATGGCACGATACCATACGCGAGGAAATAGTGGCTAAACAACTTCGACAGAAAGAAAATTACAATCAACACTGAAAACCCGATCGGACTTGGAAATCAGGAGATATGGTATGGTTCCTACCAAGGAATTTAAGAATCACAAGACCATGCAAGAAACTTGATTACAGAAAGATGGGACCCTTGAAGATCTTGGCAAGGATGGGGAACAGTGTATATACTCGTGCCAAGGTTGCGGCGTTTGGCCGCAACCCCCGCATGTTCGCAGGCTCACAACCGGGGGCACTCATACTGAGTGCCTGACAGCTCAACATCACTTTGTGGCTCAACATCACTTTGTGGCTCAACATCACTTTGTGGCTCAACATCACTTTGTGGCCCAACATCACTTTGTGGCACCACAGCACTTTGTGGCTCAACATCACTTTGTGGCTCAATACAGCTCAGAAGAGTAACATAACATTTTAAAGTAGTAGTATATAACTACAAATCTATTTCCGCAATTTGGCATTTTTAATACCCCTAATAATAAGCTTGGATACCTTCCTTGTATATGCTAAAATAGAAGCCCTGTCCTTTGCATCCTTTGCCTTAGCCTTTACCCTGGCTGATTCCCTGGCCTTTGCCCTGACTTGGAACTCCTTGCCTTTTGCCTTGATCTCATCAAGGAATGGTTTACGTCTTGCTTGCTCTGCTTTCTTTTTAGCATTCTGAGCTCTTCTAAGCTGTATCTCTGCCTTTTCCAACTCTGCATCCTCCTTTCGTTTGACCATCTGTCTCGCTTCAGAGGCATATATCACTCCCCTCTTTTGGATCTGCCTTCGGCTTTGAGCCCTTCGTCTGGCATTCCTTGCCTCCTCGGCAG
>QFET01007269.1:0-18928 GCA_003316355.1 Tuber calosporum | reverse complement strand
GTTATGCGCATGACGCACACTTGTGAGTCATGAGGTTATTATGAGTTGATTTCGCACACTTGACCACTTTAGGGTCATGCGGGGTTCGCGCATGACACACACTTGTGAGTCATGAGGTTATTATTAGTGCAGATGACCTTCGCACTTAGAAGGTCATATGATGTATGAGTTTCACATGGCTGCGCACTTGCACAGCCATAAGGTTTAGGGTTGCGGGAAGAGGCCTATATAAGGACCCATAGGGGGACAGGTAGATAGCTCTTCACGCAACCATCTTTGTTATTTCCTATCAATAACTTTATCAAATCAAACCTTCATTCCGCTCTCCCCCTAGCGACCTCTAGTTAAAGTTGACTGTTGGATTCTTCTATCAAGTGCTCGGGAAAACTATTGGACTTGGAGTAGTCGCAATAGTAGTGAGCAAGTGTCTTGATAGACTGAATCCTATATCGTTGCCGGTTGCGCGATATAGATAGTCGAACCTTAACAATATCACTAAGACAATAAACTCCAATAAAGCCACTGGTAGTAGTCTCATACTTACAAACAGACCATACCGAAAATGAGTTTCTTGATGAAATACACCATCAAGCGAGAAAATAGAATGAGATACTCCAAATGTTGAATGCAATAATGTCCAAGGTCCATATTAGGAAATATGACCAGACATTATTAAGAACTATTGAAGAGGCAGGGCAGAATGATCAAAACTGGTAGGAATGCAAGCAGGAATTGGAATTACTAACAAACGAGGGCAAATGTCACGATTGGTGACTAAGCCAGGTAGGATTTGACATGACTCATAGTTATGAGTCATAAGACTGGCAGATTTCGCACTAAGACTTAGTAGAGGTCATGGGGTCTCACATGATGCGCACTATTGCAGTAATTGTTATATTGTGATTGGTTAATCATGCGCATGACCCACATTGGTGAGTCATATGATGTAATGATTCTCGCACATGACTCAAATTATGAGTCATGGTTTTCGCATAAGTGACCACTTTAGGACACATGATTTATTTTATGAGTTTTGATTAGTTGGGGACGATACGCAGGTGACTTATAGGAGTCAGCTGATGGATTATATAGTATGACTCAATAATAGTCATGCCGAGAGTGTGACTCATAGGTATGAGTCACCAGGGTTAGGGATGAGGGAAGAGTTCCTATATAACGACCTCTAGGCGGCCTGTAGTTAGGACTCTTCATGCAACCATCTAAGTTCCTTCCTATCTATTTACTTTACCTCTTTACCCTCCCGCTCCTCTATTGGCGTTGTGCGATAAGAACCATAGGGTTTTGGCTATCAATACAATGTAGGCATACGCCTAACAACAATATTGGATCTTCGCCTAGTACTACGCGTTGCAATAGTACTTCTACCTTGGTGGCTGAGATTAGCGGCATGCCCGGTACCGTACTATAAGGACGGCCCAGTTATCTTCATCCAACCTACACAGATCCTGTTACCTGTTGCAAGTCTGCTGACACCATAGGATCGTAATATTTGGTTGCATCACATAAGAAACACCTAACTACAAAATGGCGGACTTTATGGACAAGGACATCGACCTCACAGAGGGAGAAATCGATGCCTCCTCACTTGGTCTGGTACTCGTAGAAGGACTCAATATAAACCTATCCAGAAGTCAGTCATAAAGGACTGGAAGCCCATCACACCTGAACCTGCCTCAATAGCCGGATCAATAGAACCCGAAACACCCAGAGTGTCAAGAATGTCTGCTCCAGGACCAGCAAACGAAGGTGTGGGAGCAGGAATTCAACTATTAGGGTTCACAACTGCACAATTCCAAGAAATCCAGAACCTGATCAACAATCAGCGATAAATAACCAATAACCAGATCAAGGTGGAGAAACCCCCTACCTTCGATGGAATAAGGATCAAACTACGAACCTTCTTAGTACAAAGCCAATTATACTTTGAAGCAAGACGCGAAACACAACATATAGGACATATTACCTATGTCAAAGGCCTGCTAAGGGCGGTAGCAGCAAGCTGGATAACTGCCTTTGCTGAAGGGCGCAAAATAGAGACCTGAACTACCTATGAGGAATTCACTGTAGCCCTCAATGATCAGTTAGGGGATGTGGACGCAGAAAATGCAGCAAGGACAAAGCTGAACCGCCTAAGGCAAGACAAAGAACTAGTTACTGAGTACTGGAATGACTTCCGCCTAACAGCCACGGAGGCCAATGAGGACGAAGGAAGGTTATGAAGATAGTTCCAGGGAGGAATTAACCGAACGCTCCAAGACGCATGGGCAGCAGACCACATTGTGGCTACAAATATCTAGGCCCTTGCAGTATGGGTAATTGAGAAAGAAAATCGGATCAATATGATCAAACACCTTCAAGGGAACAACAGCACCTTTATCTGACATCCAGAAATGTCCAGAAAAGATAATGGAACCTGGAGATCAGGCAACAATACAGAAACTCGCGGAGACCCAATGAACCTGGATTCGACCAAAAGATGCCCCCTACTGAACCTCTCACAAGTAGAATTTTCAAGAAGAAGGGACAACAACCTATGCCTGGGTTGCGCCAGGCCAGGGCACAGATTCAGTGACTGCCGAAATACAAGAGATGAGAAGGACATCTCCAGACAGTTCAACAGCAAGCCCAACAATACCCGCTGGAAACCAGGAACCAATTTGAGTGAAATGGACATCAGAGAAACACCTGTCGAGTCGGGAAACGAATAAAGTCCCCAGTAAGAGATGGGCTGCAGGACAAGACAACCAAAACCATCGGAATCGGCAACATCTACATGGCACTTGCAAACATGGAAACATTGGAACAAGAAAAAGACCATGCCATGGTCAAAATGCAATTACATGGTAAGAACAAGACAGTAATCATTAACAGCATGATTGACTCAGGCGCTACAGCAAACTTTATCGATAAGGAATTCAGCCAACAACACTGCATCCGAACGAAGAAAGCAATCGAAATAAGTGAAATCTACCTTGCTGATGGGGAGCCAAGTGTGATGGGACCTATTACCCATATACCGGAAGTTCCTAAGGACATTGGCAGCTATAGGGAAGTGGCAACCTTCCAAATCGCCGATTTGCCCAACCATGAGGCGGTTTTAGGGCTGCCATGGTTAAGAAGACAGAACCCCAAAATCGACAGGGAAAGCAACAAGATTACTATCGAGAGGGAGAGGTGTACAACGGTATGCCTAAAAAGCTCGCCAGCGGTGGACCTAGTCCCGGAAGCAGAAGCCCTGGAAGAGAATTTATCTATGCAATTCTCTAAGATCCAGGCCAAGGATGTCCAGAACATCAAAATACAAAGATTAAACGAAACAGCAGCGATCCCTATCAAGGGATCAGCAAGGGCAGCAGGACACGACCTGTATGCGAGCGAAAAAGTCAAGATACCGGCAAAAGACCAGAAACCTTTCAGTGCTGGAGTAGCCATCAAACTACTGAAGGCACCTATAGGTGGATTACTCTACGCAGCGGATTATCAGTTAAAAATATGATTAAAGTCAATGCGGGGGTAATTGACGCTTACTATACAGGGGAAATCAAGGTAGTACTGGTTAACCTGGGAAAGGACGATTATACAGTTGAGCCAGGAAGCAGAATCGGTCACTTATTAAGCTAAAAGATTGTCATAGGACAATGCGAAGAAGTGGCGCAATTGGTTCCCACCATGATTGGCGAAGCCGGGTTTGGAAGTACCGACAAACCAGATCGCGAAAGAAATGAGATCAACGAGATCTCTGCCACCTCTTTCAGAAGGTTCTACCTAAGGGGCAAGGTTACAGGAATCCTCAAATGGGATTATAAGGCAAACAAGCCTAGCAAGATCGAAGCAATCAATATCATCACTGAATTGGCCATCAAGGCAAACAGAGGACAAGAAAAGGAGAACACACAGAATATTGTTCCAAAGGTATATCACCAGTCCCTAGGCATGTTCAATGAAGAAGAAGAAACACGGCTACCACCATACCGGGCGAAGGTTCATTTAGAGATCAACCTAAAGATAGTAGAAACGGTAGCAGCAAGTAAGTTGTACCCATTGGGAGAAAGAGAGCTGGAAGAGCTAAGAGAATACCTCTGTATCAGTAAAAACCGAGGGTGGATCCGAGATTCTTATGCAAACGGAGGATCACCAATCCTGTTTGTTAAAAGGAAAGATAGCAAACTACGACTATGTGTGGATTACCAAGGACTCAACATAGTCCCCAAGAGGGACTGATACCCATTACCACTAATAGGAGAGGCCTTGGATAGGCTGAGGACAGCCAAAATATTTACCAAAGTCGTTATCCGAAATGCCTACCACAATATCAGGAACAAAGAAGGAGACGAATGGAAAACAACATTTACAACAAAATACGCTATATACCAATATAGGGTCAAGCCCTTTGGACTTAAGCATGCTTCAGCAGCCTTCCAGAGATGGGTCTATAGAATCCTGAGCCGCTTCCTAGACATCAGTTGTATTGTCTATATAGACGATATTCTAATATACTCGGGAACCATGAACAACACTGAGGTCATGTTAGAAATATCACGGAAGCCTTGCGGAGGGAAGAACTTACACTCAAACCATCTAAGTGTGATTTTCACAAGGAACAAACAGAATACCTGGGATTCATCTTTGATGGAGACAGAGTCAGTGTCGATCCTATCAAGACCGAGGAAATATGGGAATGGAAACCACCATGGACCACAAAAGGCATAAAATGCGTTATGGGATTCAGCAACTTCTATAGGCGATTCATAGAAGGGTACAGCCGTATATCCAAACCCTTATATGAGCACACCAAGCAAGAGGTCAAAAGGAACTGGACGGACCGACAACATCAGGTATTCAATGAACTCCGTCGAGGCCTAACCTCTGCACCTGTCCTGGTCCTTTATGATCAGGAGAAAGAGATCATGATAGAAACTGATGCCTCAAAATATGTATGCTCCTGCATATTATCAAAAAAAGGAGAGGATGCAAAATGGTTACCAGTGGCATACCGCTTGAAAACGATGTCACCCGCAGAATTCAAGTACGACATACATGATAAGGAGCTATCAGCAATCGTGCAAGCTATAAAGAATGGAGAAGATATGCAAAAGGGAGTTGTTATCGAGTATCGTTACTTACTGACCACAAGAACCTGGTACCCTTTACCACTAAAAAAGAACTCAACGACGGACTAATTCGCTGGTGTGAAAGACTCACCCAATATGACATCAAATTACAATACCGACTTTGGAAAAAAGGAGGAAAGCCAGACGCCCTAACGAGAAGAGTGGAAGACATCCCACGGAAAAATGAAGAAAGGATTCAACAGAAACACACAATCCTGCTACCAATGGAACACTACTTTTTACGCAATAGAAGTTGTGCAGTTTATAGAAGAGGACACAGGAATCTGAGAAGCAAGCAAAACTGATATACAGATAAGGGCAATCCACGATGCCCTGGCAAGAGGAGACAAGGAGATGAAAGAAGTAGCACTTGGTGCATGCCAATGGAAGTAAGGATACCTCAGGTATCAAGGGAAAATTTGGGTCCCAGAAGAGGAGGCAATAAGGACAATGATAATTTCGACAAAACCACGATCCACCAACAGCAGGCCAATTGGGAACAAGCAAAACTAATCATACCAAGGTTGTAGTTGCACCACAACCCACGATCGCTCACTGGGTCGCAATGGAGGGCACTCTAACGAGTGCCTGACAGCTCAACGGTAATTTACAGCTCAACTGTAATTTGTGGCTTAGCAGGGAAAACCTGTAATGCAACCCCAACTTCTGGTCTACTCATTACAAGCAAGAGGTATTCAATATCAGGGATTTGCTAGAGGTCTACAAAATATATGTTAAAAAGTCCATGTGTATTTGAGTGTTCTTACATATTCATAACTTGTATTGTCCAATACTTCTGGCTTGCTATGAGTAACCTTCCCTTGCCACTGAATTCTATAATTGATCATATCATTTACAGGGTCCAGTAGAACACGCTAAAAATATGATAATATTTCAACTTTTATAATGTATATTTTTTAATATTTTTAATTTGGTTTGGCCTAATATTTAGCAAGCAAGGAAATTTTTTTTTTTTTTTGATTATCTCATATATTCGCTGGTAACTTACAGCAACCTGCATAGAGCACTAGCGTTGGCATAAACGAAAACTTAATTCCAAACATGCAAAACAAAACAAATAACCGCACAAGTTCTCCCCTAGTGCTGACCATACCGTCACCGCGCCCAACAATGGCGACTAATCCAAAAAGTATTGAATAAATGATATCAAAAGAAATCATAACCGAAAGGAAAGATATAGCAGGATAGTCAAACCACTGAGTCTGAGTCATAGTCGGAGGAGGAGGAGGCAGCGGTGGAAAAAACCGCTGGCATGGTGGGTGGGAAGTTCTGCAAGTGGCGCGGATGTATGAGGCAAGACCCAGGATCATGTAACGCCTCCCTGGGTGTATCAGGCACCAAAGGGATGCGTATCGGTAAGGTATAACGATAACCACCTCAGATCACTAAATGTGGTGACTTCAAGTGAGTTATAGCTACCGCAGATCTCGATAGGTTGTCAAACAGCCGTCGATTACTATATCGCCAGCTTCGCTAAGTCCTAGACTTACTTGCTCTGGTTTCCTGCGAACTAAAAAGATGTAACTGCTCAACCAAGTATATTGAAAACTCTGTCTGTCGAAGTGTGCCCTGTTTAAGCTCCAGAGGGGCAGTCTTTAAATACATGATCTCACTTTTCTAAACCTTTCCATCTTCTTCCATTTGATTTCCAATCAACGGACATAACCAAGTTCCGCTTGTAAAGTCCTCCAATCAAACAAATGCCTCATGCACCTAAACAGTACTGCAAACAAAATATGTATCATCCCGATACATGAAACAAAACATAAAACATATCGGGTATCAGCCTGACACATGAAATCCAACATGAAACAAACCAAGTATCTAACGATACTTAAAACCAATAACAAAACAAACTAACCCCTTACTAGCCCTGCAAGTTTCTGTTAGCCTTGTCAGCCTTAACAATAGTAACCAATACCGGTTACACCCCGGAAACAAAACAACTGTTTCCAAAAACAAAAAACCCAAAAAACAATATCCCTCATCGCGAAAAATCAAAACCAGGTCTTGATAATCTCGCCATCATCTGAGACTCCAGAGTCGTCATAGTCGCTTTCCAAATCGGGTTTCCAAAACCCATCGTCCACCTTTCATTCATCAGCGAACTCCCCGTAAATTGGCGTCTTTGGTGTGAATCCGATCTAGATATATCCCGTAATGATGGGAAACTCGTGGCCTGCACAATTGTCTGTCCACCAATCCTGGACAAGGTTCATAGCGTTTTCTAATCCTTCGACAGGCTCCTAGCTGTTCTCAGAATCCGCATAACCTTTCCACTTAATAAGGGACTGGTCTCGTCCATAGTGCTGGCGGTGATCCAACACTTGTGCAACTTCCCCTTCTGGTACTTCTTCAATGAGAATGGGAGCTGGTTTCGCAAAGGCTCTACTAGGGAACCTATCATTATCGTTCTCCATGAACCTCTAAACCGTAGAGCAAGGAAATACTATGTCCTTGCGTCGGTATATCCTAGCGTCCCACTTAAGTGTGTAGTTCTGTGTGTGGGAATCGTATTCCAACACCTCGAAGGGTCCTCGCCATCTGGGTTCGAGTTTCCTGCTTCTACCAGATTCTGTGGCGAACAGGTCTCCCCAGACTAACAATCGTTCGCCTACATCAATAGGTTTGTGGGTGGTCCTTTTTCTTGCTGCCATCCTCGTACTCCAAAATCTCCCCATCTTGACAGATTGGTAGGCCTCATTACGCAGTTCCTGGTGTCTGTTGAGGAAGTCATCAGAGGCAGGCACCTTGGTGTTTCTGACTCTAATAGTCGACAGCATAGGGTAATCTCGTCCGTACACGGCTTTGTATGGTGACATGTTCAGGACATTAGAATGTCCTGAATTCTCATAGGGTGCTAACTCGGGAAGCGCAAGTAACCAGTTGTTCTGGAGCTTGTTAACAACATTCCTCAAGGCGGTCTTAAGTTCCCTAATCTTTCTCTCAACCTGGCCATTGGTTTCGTGGTCTCCAGGTACTGCCTTGATGTGCTCGATCCCCAAAGACTTCATGCTTTGGGCCCAAAATCGTGAGTTAAAACATGGGTCAGCATCGCTAATAAGGGACGTAGGTACTCCATGTGGAGTGAAAATATGGTGCCGGAGGTGGGTCAGGCTCTCGACTGCTTGACTGTTTGAATGTGTTGGGATAAACCTAGTGAATCCAACCGCCCTATCGACAACCACATGTACTGTATCGTACTTGTTGTTTCCAGATTTGTTGAATGGTTCTGCAAAGTGGATAGCGTTGGAGGTGAATATCTTGGAGGGTACTGGCATAGACTGTGCCTCTCATTCAGGTAGCTTGTTGCGTGCCTTATTTCTTGGGCATAAATCGCATTGGCGAACATAGTCTCGAAAATCCTTCCTCATATCTGGCCAGAATATGTATTCTGTAGCATAGCGTAGGTTACTATCTGCGCTATGGTGTCCTCTGTTGTGAATCTCATTAATAACGATCTCCCTGTGTGTCATTCCATTCACTGCATGCCCCTTAGGTATGTATAGGCAATCTTGACCACCCCTGGTCGTTGAACACATTAGTCCATCACCGATCCTATAATGGGATAGCTTGCCACCTCTCCCAGTGTTGCCAGTGTCAGAAGCCTGCTTGTACAGGTCATCGTTCCTGTAGGCCTCCACTATCTGTGTTCTCTATTGGCTGCTCATTTCTGCCACTACTGCTGCCGTATCACGTTCATCCTGTACTCGCACCAGGCGTGGTACTTCCTCCTCCTCGTCCTCGTAAAGCTCGTAGAGTTTACGCTGGTGGTGAGGGAGGGTAGGTGGTTCGATGACTGGTATAAGCCTAGGGTGGCCGCGTGCCGCATTCGAGTAGAGAGGCTGCTTAGACTACTTTGATAGTTGTTGGTAAGGACTCTCATGGTCCTGATATCCCGAACTCATGTCTCCTAGCTGTTCATTCAGGCGTCGCCTGATAGTATCCAGGTCCAGTACCAGTCGTGGAGGTAGCAAGATGCTATTCCTTTCTTCGTTTGTAGAGACTAGCTCGGGTAGAACTATCTTGTCTCTAAGTTTCTCGTCCTCATGAATGGTACACAGGCGATCATACCATGCGCTCCAGTGCATGGCCGCATGATTTCTCTCACCATCACTAATCTCTAGGGTGACTCTGTCTCCCCAATCGATTCCAGCCCTGATTGAGCAATCCGAGTTATCCAATGCAAGTGGTTCTTCAACAGGAAGTGGTTCGTAGCGTGACATATTTGAGGATGTAAAAGGTATGTTATGAGGGTTTGAATCTTCTTCGTTGCTAGGGTCTAGAGCGTAGATTGGTTCTGGATCAAATTGCTCTATAAGACGTGAAAGAGCGTCAGCTAAATAGTTTCCCTTCCCAGTCCTATAACACATCTTTGCCTTGTATTTTCCCAAGTGGGTTCGCCAGATCAGCTGCTTGCTTGAGGGGTTCTTGGCTATCTTCAGGTACACCAGTGGTTGGTGGTCGGTTATGATTGTAAATTCATGCCCGGCAAGAATATGATCAAAGGAGGTTATGGCATCCATAATCGCAAGTGTCACCTTATCGGTAGTTCCGTAATTCATTTGTGAGTGGGTGAATTTCTTGCTGTGCAATGCTGCAGGCCTGGCCGTTTCAGATGTGTCTCCTTGTCCTACCCAAGCTCCTACTCCTGAGTCAGAGGCATTCGTCATGAGCCATATCTTTTGTCCTAAGGTATGGTTGATTGGTCCCATGACCTGATTCTCTTTAGCAATTTCCTTCACATACTGGATGCATTGATCATGTGTTGGTGTGCAAACAAACTCCTCATTTCCCATAAGGTCCGTAAAGGGTGCTGTTATAGTTGCGATATGTGGTAGGAATTGGGTAATATAGTTTACTAATCCTAGTAACTCCTGGAGTTGCTTCTCATTCTTCAGTGTTTCCCACTCCTCAATCCTGCTGATCTTTTCAGGTGATGCTCTAAGTACCTTGTCATCGATGACATGGCCTAATACTGGCAATTCTTTAGCGAAGAAGTCCGATTTCTTTCTGCTTGCAAAGAACTTCGCTTTTTCCAACTTGTCACAGACTGCTTTAATGTGTTTCAAGTGGTCGGACTCTGTATCCGAGAATATGAGTATATCGTCGATGTCCACCCACACGAATTGTCCCAGGTAGTCGGTGTGTAGATCTGACATGATCCTCATGAATGTTCCTGGTGCATTCATGTCTCCTTGTAACATAACCTTGCTGACGAAACCACCAAAGGGAGTTTGGAAACTGTTGTATTTAACATCGTCAGGGTGCACTCTGGGTTGAAAATTCGCGTCGCTTAGGTCAATCTTGCTCCAGTATCGCGCCCTTGCTAGTGCATTAAGCAATCTCCTCTGGTTCGGAATAGGTTGGTCATCCTTACGAGTATTGTCATTTCTCGCTGTAAGATCCACTAGACATCTGATCTTGCCATCAGTCTTTCCTTCAATTGACACAAATATCGGTACTACTCCTGGCACTTCAGCTTGTTCGATAACTCCTTCTCGCTGTTTCTGGTCCAGCCATGCCTTGAGTCGAATCTCGTACTTTTCTGGTACTGCGTATGTTGGCATCGTCCTCAGATGTTCTGGATCCTTCAATCTGATTCGGTGGTTGATCTTCCTTAAGGGTGGTAACCTTTCAGGAATCGGATCTGGGAATACCTTTGGGTATTGTTCCATTATCTCTTCTGTGCTTGTCACAGCTGCTCGAATTCTGGCACGTGTTGGTGTGCAATTTATCCATATCTTATGGCCAGGAAAATGAATCCTCAGTTTTCCACATTCGACCGATGCTTTGTTTCGGGGTAGGAATGGCATTCCAATCAAGGCATCGTACTTGGCTAAGTTCCCCACCATCATTCTATTTCCAGTAGTCTTCATCTTCCCAATTGCTATGCTGACGTTGCATTCTTTCTGGGATTCAGATCGTGACCCTTTTATAGCCAGATTAATGGTTGCAGGAGTCGCCATTTCGGTACATGGAATTCTATGTGTATTGACTAAGGTTGCGCTTAATAGGTCTGTTCCTATTGTTCCTGTATCAAATAGGACTCACGGTTGTTTGCCGTTAATGAGGATCGTTCCTTTCAACCCTGTGTGATTCTTATCATCCTTGGGTAGCGTGTTCTGTGCTGATGCATTGGTCTCGACCTCTAAGGCATTGACATTTACTTCATCTTCGCTGCCGGCTTCTTCAACTCGATTCGATGATATCTCCTTCTTGGGTGTCTTTCTTTTGCATTTGTTATTTTTGTTGCAACAATCCTTTGCCATATGTCCTTTGCCTCAGCAGGTAAAGCATGCTCCCTTTTCTCTTGGAGTGTTCGTTTTGCTTGATTCCTTTTTCTTCCATTGAGGTTTGTTGTCCTTCTTGGAGTTGTCTTCCTTGTATCGATCTTTCTGCTTTACCTTTCCATAGGCTCCTGTATCGTGGAGAATTGCATTGACTATCTCTGCATAGCCTATCGTGGTCTGGATGGTTTCGCTTGACATAGCAGGTTTCGACATCACGCCTTAGCCTAGTGTGCATACATTAGAAGAACCTTTGGATAGGGGCATATTCGGAAATGGTGCCCTCTGGTAGTCGTGATCGGTACATCAAATGGTCTGTAGCCACCGTTGTGATGCGCTGCGTCTTCCCATTTTTGACTTGCTCAATTTTGTGGAATCGTTTGTAAAGGTGATCCTTCTATCTGGATGATAGGAATCGTTCTCTTAACCAATCGATAAGCTGATCTCTGGTTAGATATTCACCATAGTTTTCTGCCCCCTGGAAATCTGCTTCTTGAGCTCACGCTTCTGTTTAAGGTATCCAATAGTTTCCCGCTCCGTCTGTTTTGGAGTTGACTCCGTGTATTCTTAGGTATAACTGGACTGACTGGTACCAACGCTCGAACGCTTCTGCTTTAAGGTCCTCTCTTTCACCAGTGAACTTCTTTGGTGTAGGAACCTTGATGCTAAGCTTCGCTCTAGTTGCTGGTGTTGGCTCTCTATCCACTGCCGCATTACTAGGTCCTGGATTCGACATATCGTCTGAATCACCAGAGCTATCGGAGCTCTCTTAGCTGTCTGAGCTGCTTGGATCGTCCTTGGGTATTGCTACTTGCTTTCCCTTCAATCTCTTTGGCGTAGCGGGGAACACTCCTGGAGTTCTCGCTTTCTCTTTGGCTAGTTCCTTTGCTGATTCCACTAGCAATTGCTTTGCTTGGTCTCGGGATAATTGTCTTCCTGCTTCGTCTACTTTGAAGCTGGATACCGTAGATTGTTCACCTTATGAGCTCTGACTGCCTTTCTTGTTGGTAAATTCCTGTCGCAGGATCTGCTTACCTGACCTCGTCTGAAGTCGCTCGTCACCTATTCTGGGCAACTGTTTGCAAGCCTGAGGTTTCCTAACCTCTGCCTGCTTCTAACTCCACAACTTGTGGAGGTTAAAAAAAGTGTAAGGCCTTCCTGGGTGTATCAGGCACCAAAGGGATGCGTCTCGGTAGGGTATAACGATAACTAACTCAGATCCCTAACTGTCGGGACTTCAAGTCAGTGATAGCTACCCGAGATCTCGATAGGTTGTCAAACAGCCGTCGATTAATATATCGCCAGCTTCGCTAAGTCCTAGACTTACTTGCTGTGGTTTCGTGCGAACTGTAAAGAAGTAACTGCTCAACCAAGTATATTGAATACTCTTTCTGACGAAGTCTGCCCTGTCTAAGCTCCAGAGGGGCAGTCTTTAAATACATGATCTCGCTTTTCCAAAGCTTTCCATCTTCTTCCATTTGATTTCCAATCAATGGACATAACCAAGTCCGCTAGTAATGTCCTCCAATCAAACAAATGCCTCATGCACCTAAACGGTACTGCAAACAAAATATGTCTCATCCCGATACATGAAACAAAACATAAAACATATCTGGTATCAGCCTGACACATGAAACCCAACATAAAATAAACCAAGTATCAAACGATACTTAAAACTAATAACCAAATAAACTAACACCTTACTAGCCCTGCTAGTTTCTGTTAGCCTTGTCAGCCTTAACAATAGTAACCAATACTGGTTACAGATCATGTCCAGGTCAGCACAAAGTGGAGAGCCATGGTCTATCGAAGACAGCTTGAAAGGTAAACCTGGCGTTCTCAGAACTTGGAGGGGCAGTGGAGATTTGCATGCTTAAAGGTTTCATCCTCTGAGTCGCAGGAAGGGCAGGTGGGAGAGCGATCGGCATCCTTCCATGAGGGTTGCGCGGCAAGTCAGCTCTTGCCAGCGCGCATTTGATAAATTCGCCCAGCTGTACAACGGTCGAGGCCCATGAAGGCATGTGGGCGTCGGGACGCCTAGAACTGGTAGTAAGTAGGGGGTGGGGCCAGGAATGTCCAATCAGTGAGGAGGTCCTTTCTGCACTCTTCCTTCATCAATTTGTAGGAGACAGCTCCTGGGATCGGGGGAGGGGGGGCAAGGAATGTGACCAGTAGGAGGTGGGAGTTTATCTATGGGAGTTTGAAACCGTCCGGTGCCACATTGACCAAGAGGAAGTACATCCCATCCATTGGGAGGTGAGAGCGGACGGCGGGTATGGGCCTTGGGTGGTTCCAGCGGAGAGGGATGTAATTGGCCCTAAGGCCGCGAAGAAGGTGGCGGGAGGAGTCCCCTGCCCTAAAGGTGGAGAAGGATGGAAATGATGGAGGCAGCCGGGCTGCGGCTGGGTTGATCTCGGGAGGGGAGCAGGCCAGCCGTAGTGCAGCCTTCCTGCGTAGATGGGGGAGGAGTGAGTTTACAGGGGGAAGGCAAGCCTCACAAGGAAGGATAGATACAGGAGTCGATGAGAAGCAGTTGGTGACCCATCGTTGGACTTTGCTCCAAAACACCTCCATCTTCCCCATCATCGCTGAATTGGGGATGAGGAGGTCAGCTCCGTAAGTAAGGATCGGTAGCAGCAGGCCTATGGCTAGTCTGCGGTTCAGGTAAGGGACTATGCCTATGCCAGGGGGTGAGAGTTGCCTGATGAGACCGAATGCCCCTTGAGTGAGGGCTAGCTTCTTGAGGAAGTGGGTGGAGGTTTCCATTGAGGGTGAGAACCAGTATCCTAGCAATCAGACTAGCGAAGATGGTTGGAAAAGACTCCCATCCAGAGAGACAGGAGCCAGTTAGGGGGCAGAGCGATCCCTTGGAGTTCGCCAGTGGAGGAGTTTGGTTTTTGGAACGGAGAAGGAGACTCCAAGAGGGGTGGCCTTCCTGCAGAGGCGGGTGTAGTAGTGTTGAAGTAGCTATGTGTTCCTCCGTTATGACCCAGACCCAACAGTGACAGTAAAATCATCAACATAGGAAAACATAATCCCCATTGGGATAGACAGGTGCAGTGAGGATACATAAATTAAAAATCACAAAGGAGAGATAGGAGAGCCCTGGAGGGCACCCACTTGAACAGGTAAGAAAATATTATGGGAGCCTTGAATAATCAGGCGGCATTTGTGGTCAGTCAAAATGGAATGAACCCAAGAAACCATATAAGAAGACACACCTTTAGCGCGAAGTAGGGAAGATAAACAAATAGAGGAAATATTATCAAAGCCTCCCTTGATGTCAAGGAAGAGGGTCGAGGTCTTGAGGCCTGCACGTTGCAGTAGGCGGACTTCGTGTGTTACGGCAGCATATGCGTCAAAGGTGCAGATGCCTGGAAGCGAGCCGCATTGGTTAGGGTAGATGAGGCCAACAGTGCGAGCCATTAGCGAAAGGAGGGTTGTCATTATTCTTCCAGAATCTTGGAGATAGTTTCTAGGAGGACAATGACCTGAAAGGAGGAGGGGGAGTTGTAATCAGATTTGATGAGCATGGAGAGGACAATGCTATTGGCTTTTTTAAGGGAGGAGGTGTGGAAACCATAGGTCAGCAGGGGACCTAGGAGGGAGGTGAGGAAGGTGGGGTTGATATTGTTGATCCTTTTCCATATACCATAGGGGATAAGGTCGGGCCCAGGGGCTAAGGTGTTGGAGGATATGCGAAGGGCAAGGCAGACTTCCTGATTCTGAAGTGGCAGGAAGTGTGCGAATGGTCGAAGGATGCATGGCGAGGGTTGGGGGTCTTTCGGTGGAAAAAAATGATGGAGGAGGGAAGTGTTGACTTCAACGGGTGTCGTGGCATTGGGGAAGGAGGGGAACCTGTCTGGATGGCGCCCGCTTGCGATCTTGCGGGCAGCCCACCCTGATTTGGAGTCCAAGGAGGTAAGGAAGGAGTTCCAGTGTGATGCCTTCGCCTTTTTGATGGCTTTGAAATACGCAAGGCGGGAGGCAAGGGCGCTGTCGGAGAAGGTCGTGGAGGGGAACATGCGTATTATTCTTGCCTCTCGGTTGAAAGCTAGGCGCAGCTGTGATAGCTCAGCTGTCCACCATGGTTTAACCTGAAGCAAGGACGTTTATTTGGTGTGGGTTGGGCTCCGAGGGAGGTGTTGTTGCGCAGGTGGCGATCGAACCTAGTACTAAGTGAGGTTGAGGTAGGAAGCGGGGGAGGAGGTGGGACTGCTAGATCCTTGATGAGAGGGGAGAGTGTGTGCCAATCCGGTTTGGTCCATTTAGGAGTTGGGTCAGGCTGTTGTAGTAAAGGCATGGAAAGGGCTATTGAGATTGGGACATGGTCAGAGCCAGTCAGTGGGAGGGTGACACCCCATGAGCTAACAAAGGGGGCAAGGGAGGGATTTGCGAATGCAAGGTCTAAGACTCCAGGTCTGGATATGCTATTGAAGGGGAACCTAGTAAAAACACCCAGTATGTTTAAAGGTGTGTAGACTAGCTCCGAGGCCAGGTCAAAGTATGGGGAAGAAAGGTTAAATTCAGTATCATAGAGGACCATTAGAGGGTCGGAAAGAGGATGATGGAGGTTTAGATCCACAACCAGTAGAGTGTGGAACGTGTGTTCCCTGAACATGGAAGGTGGGGTGATTGTGCGGGTGTGGGATGAGCTCCCGGTGGTGGAGTAAGGATTGTAAACGCGATAGACCCGATGAGCTGAATTAAACAGGCCTGAGGGGGAGTGAATATCAATTCCCATAAAGTCCAGCCGGTCGAAGAAAACTGTTAGCAGTGCAAAAACTTGCATGAAATCAAGGAGAGCATAAACGGCCACCCTAGGTTTGGCACCGTTAGTAGTAGGTGGGGAAAAAGATTTATAAGTGGAAAATATTGGTAGTATCCATTTGAAAACCGTAGGATCCTGGAGGGCGACCAAGTGTGGAGGGGTGGGCATAGCCTCAAGGTTATTAAATAGGGAAAGAAACACAATCCAGCTCCCAAGTCAGTTGTGCTGCATGAGGTTGAGGGTAGTGCCTGGCGCCTGAGTCAGGGAGGGGGGGTCCAGTGTGAGACTCATTGGCGAGGAAAGCCCGATGGGCCATGCGGGAGCGGAGGACTGGATAGCAAGGTGGGGACTGGTGCAACAGATTTGGGGCGAGGGTCAGCTGGTGCGCCAGTTGAAGGGACTGGCTGTCTGAAGGTTGTAAGATCCATGGTGGCAGTGGTAGGAGAGGGAGTCCTGGGTGGGTCGGGTAGATTGGGTGCATCCTGGTCTATGACATCAACAGGAACTTGTACACCTTCAGGCTCCGAGGGGGTGTCTTCATCAGTGGGAGGGAGGGGGCGGGATGGGCAGGAATGGTCTGTGGCAGGATAGGGCCCTGCACAACTAGAGCACATGAGGGGGGATGCGGGACAACACCCAGCAAGGGACTTAGTGTTTCCGCCCTTGGGGCATGTGGGATTAGGGCAGTGGTGGGCCGCACGTGTATGTGCTAGAGCACACAGGGGACAGGTAGGGGTGGAGGCTTTGCACATAGGGGAGGGGTGGCCCTAAAGCCAGCACTTCCAGCATTGCATAAACCTTCCTGAGGAGTGGGCCTTTTGGACTTTGCTCGGACGGGAGAGGAGGCGGATGGTAGAGCCAACCCTAATGACATCGTCAGGGGCCACGGTGACTACTACAGACTTAGTGGTCATTGTTACTCGAATTCGAGATCACTTTGGAGGAAGCGTGCTGATTAGATAACGATGTCACTTGCATTGCGAACTGACTCAGAGAGGGTAGGGAAGAGGTTAGTCTGGTCCTCCGAAAGGTAGGCTGTAGGTAAGCTGTAGATGGCCAATTGGACCTCGTTCGGGGCGGGACGGAAAGGACGATAGGGGTTGTGTCCTACTGGAAAAGCTTGGTTAAGACGGTTAGTCATAGCTTCATAGTAGGGTGAGTAAGCAGAGGAGGGTGTTTGTGGGTCAGTGCCCAGGAGGGTGAGAGAACCTTTAGGATTGACACGTGCAGATATGGACAGGGGGAAAAGGCAATTAGCCTGCCTCAGGACGGCAGCCATCAGGTCAGGGGTGGTGGCTGCCATATGTCAGCATCTGCATGAGGTGCGGGTGAGGTGCGAGGCGCGAAGCATCTGCGCTCCGTGGGGGGCAACGGTGCTGGACCTCGAGACTAGGGGCTGCTGTGGTTCGACGCTGCGACTTGTGCCGCCTTGGCGGGCTTCTTCCCTTTGCCTTTAGTACCTGGTGCAGAGGAATGTCCTGCTGCAGCAGCAGCATAGGACTTGTTGGCTTGACGGGACTAGGTGTGTGTGGGTTGGGTGTTGGAGGATGAGGGTGGTGAGCGAAACTCGGTTATGGGAGGGTATTTGCCTGCCCTGTACTCTTGGGCTTTCCAGGAGCATGGGGCGCTGACGGGATATCCGGCAGGGTTGCCATACCACTGTTTTTCAACTGTGTCATAACAGGGGAGGTCAGTGTCGGGGCCTTGATTTACCTCTTGTGCAGGTTGGGGTTCAGGGTTGGGGAGAGACTTAACTCGAGCCGGAGCGGGACGAGGGTGGACGGCGGGAGGAGGAGGAGGTTGTCTGGCAGTGGCTCCTGCCGTGATGCCAAAGGAGAGGTCCCTGACTGTGGCCTCCAAGGCTGTAATTGCGGGGGGTGCTGACGTAGGGGGTGGGGCTGGGGTAGAGATAGCGGAGGAAATCTCATCCGCGCACATAGTCAGTGTGGCAAGTCTGCTAACTACCTCATTTATTCTGCAGAATGCGGTGCACAGGAGTGGGATGATGGTAGCCTCCACATCGGAAAGGTTGTGGAGGAGGGAGTTGTCAAATGCTGGGAAGGATTCGCAGGAGAGGCTAAAATGGGTCACTATAGCGTCCTGGAGGTTCTGAGTTGCAATCAACTGGTCTGGAAGGGGTCCAGGGGTGCTGGCACGGGATGACTGTACTAAGTAGGGGGCTGTGCGGTGCTGGGTGCGCGAGGCTGACCTGGAGGGGCCAGGGGAGCCTGTATCTATTACTGTTACACAGGAGGTGGGGCTGTGTCGCTAAAGAGTGAAGCTTAAGCGAGGGGCAAGATTTGGTGTGTCGTGGCTGTTGCCACACAAAAGGGCGAAGTTTTGTTCAGCTGAAAAGGGCAAGAGTCTCAAGCGGGAGGAAAAATAAGGCACGGAGCGTGTTGAGCAAGCTAGGAATACTACTCGTGCCAAGGTTGCGGCGTTTGGCCGCAACCCCCGCATGTTCGCAGGCTCACAACCGGGGGCACTCATACTGAGTGCCTGACAGCTCAACATCACTTTGTGGCTCAACATCACTTTGTGGCTCAACATCACTTTATGGCACCACAGCACTTTGTGGCTCAACATCACTTTGTGGCTCAATACAGCTCAGAAGAGTAACATAACATTTTAAAGTAGTAGTATATAACTACAAACCTATTTCCGCAATTTGGCATTTTTAATACCCCTAATAATAAGCTTGGATACCTTCCTTT
>QFET01007267.1:0-10287 GCA_003316355.1 Tuber calosporum | reverse complement strand
GGGTATACGGAAATCTGTCGTCGCTAGTGGGACGATACATAGAAGGATTTAGCTTTCCTATATACTCTTGTCTTTTCCGTCAGTTAGTGAGGCGGGAGCGATCGTGAGTGTTAAGAGGATGAGAGAGCGAGCGTGCGGAGAAAATTCTTTAACTTACCGTACCCCTCTTTTGTGTCCTTCTTGGCGTTTCGTTTGCGCCGAGTGACCGGCAGTGATCGCGGGCGCTTAAAAATGGGTGTTTGAAAAATGGGCGAGGCGAATACATGCTTGGTCTTACGGCCTTGGAGCAGATTCGGACATGTGCTGTAAGCTATAGTATATTTAAGGGATCTAGATTGCTCATATATGGTAGTCAGGGTGAAATTGTGACTTGGGGGTTTTCATTTCACAATACCTTTCACCCGAGGTCGCTTATATTTTTACTTTGTGTTTTGTTGTTTCGCAAATTTCTCCACCACAGAAAGCGCATATAAGGGGGGAGGGTTTTGGAGCATCCCCCCTACTATCCACAATGAGATGGAAAAAAGGAAAAGGAGCTTCAATCAAGTTTATTTGAAGGGGCAACTTGAGAATCGATAAGGACTTCGATTTCTCACACCCGAGAACGTTACCACATCCCATTTTGATTTTGCTTTTATCCTTTCCGCGCTTTCTCTCCCGTCTGCCATCCTCGAATTGGGCAACCCTACTTTTTTCTTGGGGGTGCCGAGAGCTTGACTGTCTGTGTGTAAATCACTGAACTGCCTAGGCATAAGTACTTGCAAGCACACTGGCTGACATCCCACAACCTTCCCCGCCAGTAAATTAGATGCAACCCGTCATTGTCACCGCCTGCTCCGAGGAGCAGGGTTGAACCCCATATTCAAGTCGGTGGCCGCGAGAGGGGTGTTTATGAGAACCACATATTGAATTCACCCAAAGGGCCCGGGGGTCTCTCCTCAGGGGTAGTAGGGTAGGATAGGGAGCGGACTACAGTACACGGGTTTCTAGCGGCGTTTCCCGGAATCGGTATATTCAAGTTGTTGTGTCTTTTTTTTCTTTCTTCTGTTTTTGGATATTATCCATGCTCTATCAGGGCTGTGTCTAATATGGTATCATACTCCACGAATACTCCAACCAAAGTGGATCAACCCGCAGCATCAGGCCCGCTTGCAGCAAGTTCAGAAAAAAAGGGAAAAACTTATATCATTACCATACATTTACAGAAACTAGGATAGCTGGTATAGACATTAAGGAAGGGTTACAATGTTGGGAGATTTCATGTAATGAAAAGCCCAAAACCGGTAGAGTGCGGGCTCGGGAAGGTATTGGTGTATCACAATGTGAATGTGTTGTGTCTTCTTTGATGGTGTAGTCTCCATTGTGTCACAGGAAGTAAATTTTGGGGATGAGAAAGGCGATGACCCAGTACCGGCTGACCACAATCCGCAGGGTTGATAGGGGGGCTGTCAGGATTGCTGTCGGTTTTGCTCAGAGGACACGAGGGCTTGAGGTGCTGTGTAGAAGGGGGTTGGGGGAGCCTGGGCTGTGTAAGTGGGGGGGGTCGCTATCCAAGGGCATGGAAAACAAGTCCTTGAGGCCCGGCACCCCATGCCAATCAGACAGCGGGAGGGCTACCTGGCTACCGAATCCTTCTGTGTTGGGGTGGGCATTGCCCCGCTCCTGTAGAATCCTCACGACCTCATTATGTTTTGCAGCGAGAGTTAACAAGAGCGGAGTTTGGTTCCGTTTGTCCGGCGTGGCGGCGGAGACATCTTTCCGTTCTAGAAGCACCTTTACAATGCCGTAATTCCCGTGCCGGGCGACCCAAGAGAGCGGCGTACCTCCATCGAGGGCAGCCCTCGCGTTGGGATTGATACCGAGTCGTTCCAAAAGCACCTTTACTATCCCCTACGCCCGTTCTCAGCCGCCCACGAGAGCGGTGCCCTGCCATATTCGGTGCCTGGCAGGTCGGGATTGACGTTCTCTCGCTCCAAAAGAATCCCTACAGCCTCCCCATTCCCTCTGCTAGCTGCCCATACGAGAGCCGTACCCCCATGCAATCGGCCGCGTTAACGTCCCACTCCCTCATCTCCAATACTGCAGCAAAAATCCCCATGATCCCCCAAAACGCTGCTACATGGAGTACTGTAAACCCCCTATATCGAAGGTGCCCGTACGCATATCTACTATAGTTCAATAATAATAGTTGAGCGGATATAAGCTCGTCAAATTTGTCGAGAAGTCTTAGTGCAAGTGTTCTAACATTCTCCGTTACCCCCCTCCTTGTGTGCTCTCCCCAGTAAATCGAAGCATATTCTAGAAGGGGCGTTGTTGGCGGAGTAGACTCGAGAGTTGGCGAAAGATCTCGGATGCATCCAAAATTGAGGTATGTCAAGCAAACCTCGGCAATTGCAGAGTGTGGATTGGGGAATAGGGCCTGATCACGCAAGAGATGTTCCTGCAGAGTAAAGTGCACCAGTCGGACAGTGGACGAAGAGGCCTCGACCGTGACAAGACCCAGACAAGATGCCAGGAGTGTCGGTAATGCGGGAAGGGTTTCACCATCCAGATCTGTAGACCCTATCTCCACTCCCAAGGCATGACGGAGCTCTTCGGCCTGTAACGGGCGTTCCGAATACAGCACCCACGTAATGACCTTAAGTGCGAGTGTTGCTTTATCTCTCCTCTGCGCCTTCAGTCGTCCTAGAGTTGCAGTGTAGGCATCACCCAGTCCATTTCCCCGCGCCATCTTTTCAAGCTTCTTTCTTCTCTGAGAAATTGTCATCCCTCCCAGAATAGCGTCGATGTTTAGTGAAACAAGGAGGAATCTACGCACGATTGTTAGTAAGCACCCATTGTTGATGGATCGGAGGTTCCAAATGCTGCTACTCACATATCAGACATCTTTTCTAGCATAATTCTCATAATATCCGCCCTTAAATCATCGTTCATCGCATCCGGCTCCTCATCGCCCTCTAGCTTCAACTTTAGATAACTCCTGATGTGGTCCGTATTTGAATTGATGGGCATCACGACGATCTTGCTGAAGTGTCTTTGAATTGCTTCCCTAACGTGGGGCCTCCCCGTGAGGAATATGCGCGTCCTAGGAGAGTCCAGAACAATCTCTCCCAGTGACTTGAGAACCTTTGGTAGGATCTTCGGTAGACATTCGCCCAGAGCGTCTACACAGATGAAAACTTGCGGTAGCACAGCAATCGCTTCCTTCAACATTCGTTTCATGTCCACAAGTAGCAGGCCTCTCCCACCAATCTCGTTTTTTGCTTTATGAAACTCTTCGCGCAGATCCTTTGGGATGTCCCCCCTGTCCACCAGCTGCTTCAGAATAGCTCCCATCATGTTGGTGGTTGTCTGCTCTTGCTGAGCGAGGAAATCGTAGTACAAGGCTGCAACGACGATAGCTTCAGTCCTTGCCTGATCGCACAGGCTGTCGATCACCAGGGAACTAGTATTTCTAGCCGTCAGCGATATTCGTTTTTCTCAAAGAATCCCGCCACTTACCTCAGATATGTTTTGCCCACTCCGGGATTCCCGGAACAAAACAAGACAGACTTATCAGCTCCACTCTCACCGCCTCTCCACTCCCGGAACTCGCTCGTTTCGAAAGGCCAATCCCCAACGCCGACGAATCGGTTGGTGCGCACGCTTTGGTGTCTCTTGTTTGGTTCTAGTGGAGAGAGCCAATGCATGATCTGCGCATCCTCGTCGGATTTGTAAATTGTATTGTAACTCCCTATCGTGTTGCCAAAGTTGAAATTATTGTTACCGACGGTGACATATCGTGATGATATGTGTAGTCTGGGCCATGGTGTTCTATCCAAAATCTTTGTGGAGTATGAAATGGTACGGCAATATGTAGTGTTATGGGAGGAGTTTACAGAACTGTCTGTGCAAGAGCTGAAGGAAAGAGGGGTGCAGTGGTTCTGTTCTATGGCAACCACTATCCAATCACTCTCACGCGAAGGAAATATTACCACGGTGGAAATTTTGCCGAATTCCTGCCACCTACCTCCGCATTGCAGATTGGTGTACGAGAAGACTTCACCACTGCGCTGTCTCCGATACTCGAGTAGTAGGACACGTATTATTGTGAGACCAGTGTTTGTAGTATGAAAAATGCTTAATTGCGATTGAGCAATCGTTAAAGTGTAAGACACGTTGGTCAATTTTCTAATGTTTCCCAAGGTTTAGCGTTCGTGGGGAGGTGTGATACCAAACCACTATTGCATTAAGATAAGCTACTGTATCTCGAAATATCCATCAACTTTACTTTTTTCCCCTTATTTTCTAGCTATGCATCCTACTTACGCACCGGCCGCTACTGTACTTCCATTTTTCCACAATTTCATTTCCCCCCTTTCCCTCCCCCCCAAAGTGCAGACCCGCCGGATTATTTTTATATGGGGGGGAAAAAAATGTAAAGTTCAACTATTTCGGGCAATTCGTGAAAAGCCATGGAGGGTTAGGTGTTAGCCAAGGTGTTTTGATCGCGATTCGTTTCCACTAAGAACATAGTTTAGTGAAGATTATCTTTATAATATGCCTCTGTCCTCCAGACCGCGAGACTTAAGCCAAATTTGGGAGGCGGCCCACACTTCTTATTCCCCTCCGGGAAAGCCGATATCGTAATCAAGCCCTCAATGCCCGTTAGGGCGGTGTCTCCTCTTTAGTTAGGAATAAAGTTGACGCTGAAGCTAGTCCCCACCCCACACGAGCCCCGAATGGTTAAACCCCGCGAAACTAACTGCGCAGCCGAATCCTACAGTAGTTCTTAGACATAGATCACTTGCATCGAGGAGGAGCCAAACTAGGTTCACAAATCTTTTTATATGCAGTGAGGGTAGTTAATATCGTATCATATTTAAGCACCTAAATTGGTACTCCCTTTTTCCTCCTCGTTTTTCCATGTTTGTGTAACACCTCCCCCCATCACTTGCACCTACACTTAGATCCAAAGTGGAGTTTTTTTTATTTTTTACATATCGTACCTGTACGGCTGATAGCGCTTGGTAGGTTCGCGCACACTGCCGTACTGTATCGTGATATCATTCTGTGGCGCAGTGCGCTCTTCACTATAAACTTAGAGTTCGAACCTGACTGGTATCGAGTGACTTCCTATGACTGACCCAGGCCTTGTGATTTCCTACTTTAATAGTGCTGACATGATCACGGTAGCCCACCACCTTTTCTTCTAGTTTCCGGTAGCGTATTGGCTGGTAGTGTGCCACATGTAGATTGTTGGTAGAGTGAGAATTATAACTGGTGGTGATTGCGGCAGCTAGGGCACCAAGTATTCTGCTTATATAATAGTTTGAACTGTTAACTACAAGGGATCATTAGCAAATCACACGATACTGTAAGGCACCGGAATCTAGACTTACCGTCACCTCGCCTCGCAGAGAAAAAACAAAACAAAAACCATTTCCAAGCTGTGGAACCCCCGGCCCGATTTCTCCCATTCCAAAGGGGAAGAGTGGGCACCTATATGCTCATCACCTGACAAACTGAATGCAGGGGGACAAAAACGAGGCCCACACCACCGACGCAATGTCCGCGGTTATGATGAACGGGTTCTTTTGAGTAAGATTGTCAGTTTTTTGTTCGGCAAGGTGACAGCAGGGCGGAGAGGATCATGCATGGTTCATGTTTTTCCTCCTCCCATTCGAGCTTTGAGATTTGAGGCTGTGGGGTGAACATCTGGGTGCTGCATATGTGGAGCTGGTATGGGGGGCGGGGGGCATGAGATGGATATGAGATGGGAGGGTTTTCTAAAGTTTTACCTAGATTCTAGAGCGGAATGTTTGCGGGGGAAAAAAGTGAGAGAAAAGTCCTGGAGTTTATGATTCAAACGAGTGCGAAAAGGTATACCCTACAAGAATGGTACGGTGGTCGCCTCATACCGAGATTCCATTCTTGTTAGATACTAGGAAGACATTTTCACCTTCACACCCTCTACCATTGCTCTTGCGCAATCTGGGTATTTATACTGCTAGTGCGACCGGACCAAAGCCGCTCACTTTGTATCATATGGGAAAATCCACATCATGTGTCTGGCTTTAGTTCAGCTGCGTGAGTATACTACTACTGTATGATGGGTGACTGACGGTGTGGTAGAAGGCTACGTTGTGGACTAAGTTATGTATTCATTCCTGCGTACTCACTATTTCCTCTATGTTTGCTTCGTTAGGTAGTACCTCACTTCTCCTCATTTCTTGTCCATCTAATCTCTTCTTTTCTTAAGTATGGAGCAGCAAATAAAAACCTGTTCTCTTGTGTTTCTTCTTGTAACACAAATCGTAATAAAACGATTGGAAAAATGGGTTTCGGTCACTAAATTGAACCCAGTTTGCGATCCCCATAGCCACAACCCGCACAAAAGCTAAGGAAGGTGGCCCGGGGGGGGAGCCACTCTGGCACTCTTCTAGGGAATGATGTGAAGATATTGCAGTATGAAAGGCTGTCTCATGTATTTAATAAGGCGGCACTGAGATTTGAACGCAGGATCTTATAGACTAAAAGCTGAGATTCCACAATTGTGCTATTGAGTTATTAGGGTACATGGGAAGAAAACCTGAAATATATATACCCATCTCGTGTCCCATGAAATCCAACCTTACATGTGACTTGTCATATGTGTATTTGTTACATGACTCAAATACACACCCGACTACATTGAATGTGATACCCTGTTTTCCGACACCTCCCTTATATTGGCATTTCTATCGTCCTCAGTAATTTCACAAATGAAACAGGCGATAATCTCTTTGTACATAGATCTGATACATTGTTTTCTGAGTCAGCTCTCACTAGTTTGATATCTTCTTTCTCATGCAGCTTCCTAATAGAGTAGTATTCAACATCTATATGTTTGGTTCGTTCGGTGATACCATCCTTCTCATTGATACAGGTTAAAGCTGTATTATCATAATATACGACTGGCATTGTTGTGATACCAATTTGCTCCTAGCTTCGTCTAATCCAAACACTGTAGTTTGCCGCAAATGACAGTGCCACATATTCATGTTTTGTTGTTGTTTGAGTCACAATTTGTGGTTTCTTGGAGCGCTACAGGACTGTGTGCCCATGAGTCTGTATTATTAATCCAGCAAAAGATTTTCTAGCATCGAGGTTAGAGACATAGGAACTGGTCATATGTCAGGAAAAAGGTCGAATGATGTTGCAATTTCAGGAATGAACTTTGTTTTATTATCTATAATAGATGTCCCCCTTATGCATAGAGTTATATAGGGAATAAGAACAGGAATGTGTGTGAGGAAGGTAACAGTAATAGTATTTAGGCATATACACACTTTTGTCAAGTAGTATATAGTTAGGGTAGTAGAAGTCTTGCTAACCCAGGCTCATAACCTGTAAATATGATAGACACACCGAACTCCCAAGAGGACTACGTGCCACCTAGGGTAAAAGCACATGAGTATAAACCTCCAAAGACTATTACCTCCCTCCAGCTGTGGTGTTCACGCTGTGAGTCAACCCTGGCGCCTTGTGGAGTTGCTTTTTGTAACAGGAGCTAGCCTGTGTGAACGCTTATACAATGGAGCCTAAGCGGTAGCCTGCTATCGCTTTGGTGTCTAAGGGAGACCTGCTGAGAGGCGAAGACAAGGGGAGCACAATAGAATAGTTTATAGAGCGAAGGGGAACAATAGGATCGCCGTTCAACTAAGTGTATTCACAGCCTAGGCATCTGTCTGAAGTCTGATGTCTCCTGCTAGCTAGGAGACCACTCTTAAATACATGAAATCTTGCCTCTAAGAGCTGAGGCTCTGGAAAGCCACAGCCACTATCATTACCGGTGAGTGTACAGCTACCGGAATCCTGTGGCCCTGCCGGAGTCCTGGAAAGCCTGGGGCTTTTCCACAACACTGCCTCTATCCTACCGCCGGTATATATGCCCTGTTCCGTCCCTTGGAACTCCTGGGGCACAATCCTGCCAATCCTTCAAAGCATACAGTAGGTAGAGTGCCGGAATCTAGAGATTCCGGTAGGGAAATCAAATACAAAAGAAATCAAATCAAATGAGTGTAATCTGACAAAGGAAAGGCTAACGAGAGTGATAATAGGGGTACCGGAACATGTATACATGTTACATTCCCCAAATCTGAACAAAACCTATCCTCTCCTAAGTCCATAGGCCTCATCGCCGCTCTCCTAAGGCCAGAGCATGGAATCATCAACAGTGTTGAAGTAACTATTATCTGAGACTGCAGAATCGTATTCCTGATCGTTATAGGGTTGCCAGAAATCGTTAGGTACTATGGTTCCAGGGCAAGGGATTGTAGAAACTTCCATAGGCTCCCTAGAGGTCCTGACATAGTGGGAGGTGATCTTAGGCATCGGTTCTGTGCTGTGGTTTTCTTTCCAATATTCCGCTATAATATCCATTGAGTTCTCCAGGTTCCCGATAGGTTCCCAAGAGTCATTTGTCCTTTCATACCCTTTTCCGTGTACCAGGAATTCGACTCTATTGTTCTGTAGGCGATAATCCAGTATCTCCTCTGCTTCCCATTCTTCTGCATTGTTGATGAGTATAGGGGCCGGCCTATCCATCCTCCAGGATGCAAATCTATTGGAATCGTTTTCATGGTATTCCTTGAGGCATGAGATGTGAAAGTATGGCTTCTGGCGCTCCATTCTATTAGGCAATTCTAGCTTGTAGTTATCAGTACTAGAGTCATGCTCTAGGACTTTAAAGGGTCCAAACCATCAAGGCTCTAGCTTCTTGGAGCGTCCAGGGGCGGAGGTGTAAGGGCGTCCTCTAATGGGAACTCTGGTGCCAATATTGAATGGTCTTCGATAGGGGTTTCTCTTCTTATCTGCTTGCACAGTCTGCCGGAATGTAGCATGCTTTGTGGCCATATCTACTTCCATCCTGGTGGCTTCATGGGCATTCAGGATCTCGTTCACTGCTGGTACTTTGCTGGCGGATCTGAGAACAGGATTGAAGAGCTTCCAAGGGCGTCCATAAAGTGCTTGGTATGGAGATTTTCCTAAGGATTCATGGGGGGCGCCATTCATGGCTGCTGCTATCGCTGGGAGGGCATTGGACCAGATGTTGTATCTTTTGTTGATGAAGTTCCTCATCATCTGTTTAAGGGTGCGAATCCGGCACTCTACCTGGCCATTGGTTTGGCGGTGGTATTGGGTAGCCATCCAGACCTGGATTCCCATTGACTTCATCATCTGAGACCAGAACATAGAGGTAAAGCGGGAGTCTTGGTCCAGTACAATGCTTAGAGGATGTCCATGAACATCAAATATCGTCTTCAGGAGCTTGCTGAATACCTTTTCGGAGGTGGCAGAGTCATGAAGTGGTATAAGATGAGTGTAGGAGGTAAAGCGATCGATAATAACCATGATGGTTGTATAGTTGTTTGATTTGTTAAAGAGGCCAGGGAAATTGATGGCAAGGGACTGGTAGGCTTCGTCAGGTGCTGGCAGGGCTAGAGATCTACCTGGCGGAAGTGTGGTAGGCTCCTTGTTGATCTGGCATTGATCACAAGAGTGGCAGTATGCTATTAAGTCCTGGTGTATCTTAGGCCACCAGAAGAAACAAGCGGTGTACTTGTAGGACTTGTGAGCTGAGAAGTGTCCTAGACTTTCATGGACTGTTTTAAGGATGAAATCCTGAAGGGTTACTCCCCTTTCTAAGGGTCCCATAGGGATATAGATGTTAGAATAGCCGTTGGTATTGTCAGCTATAAGGAGGCCATCCTGGAGTGAATAGTATAGCTTGTCAGTGGTCTCCAAGACTCGCCGGAAAAGAGGGTCACTCTGGAGAGCGTCAATAACAGCAGGGCGAAATTTACCTATGAGGGATGAGTGGAGGGTACGAAGGAAGGTCTGGGCCTTGTCAGTTTCTGATGTATTCCAGAAAGCTTCAGGATCACTGTATAATGGTCCAGAAGCTGGCTAAGCTGGTGGCGGAGAGGCTGCTATTAACATATCTGCAAGCCTGAGGTATTTGTTTCCTGGTGAGGGTAGGGACATAGAGCTATCGTTTGATAGTGGTAGACTACTGTCCATAGATGTATCAGATGTTGCTTTTGCTTTCTTGGCTTGCTTTTGCTTTTCAGGGTCCCTAGGGAAGTATCCATTGGCTTCCCTACTGTCTCAATGTGTAAAGCACTGGTCATCATAGCAGTCAGTCCAACTGAGCACTGAATGGCTTCGTTTGTAACGGAATCCTATTATGTTTCTACTATTACTAATGACTTGATGTTGGTTATTACTTATTTGGGTTTATACCTGATAAGCGCTACTATTTGG